>JAFMSR010000012.1:21793063-21813063 GCA_022818135.1 Saxidomus purpurata | reverse complement strand
AGGAACAATACTTATCAGTGAAACAAATTACGTACGGCTAGTTCATAGACGATCGGTATTTTTTCAAATAATTTTCCTGTAAGAAACTAGTCAAAATTTCTTTGAATGCAATCTATTGGAGAAAAAACAATTTCAGAAGCAAATGTGAAACGAACACATAAAAATTAGTTTAAGAGCACCAAGGAAATGAAATTTGCAAGTAATACAATTGTGTTCATGTTGTTTCGTTATCGTTTCCTTTTTACTTCATACGGTTTTTAATAAAGCTAAAAGAAACAAAATGCACTTCAAGCACAACGTTTTAATTTCTGACAAGTCAATTTGGCATTAAATTAAAAACACCTGCCGGATTGTTCAAAATTGTAGAAAAACAAACCCTAAACAACGCCAATGCACCATTTTTATATTTCCGAAAATAATTCAATTTTTTTAAACACCGTTTATTCAGTTTTTATTTTTGCTCTTCTAACACATTCGGAAAGTGTGTTGATCGGGCTTGTATAGTAGAATTGGCCAACCTGACCCTCGACAGCTGCAAATGAATTTGGTGATCCTGGGAAAGAACTCTCAAATGAGATCACGCATTTACAAAAAACATACAAAACTATACAACATGCCTCAAACGTAAAATTGTGCACTCTTTTCAAAATAGATGACTTTCTGTAACCTATGTAAAACAACCTCACTTACAGTGGTCCGCTTTTTACCAAAATTGTTTTGATCGCCTCAGAAATGTCTAACCTTCTACCACACGTCTGTGCTGCTAGGGGATACAAGAGGTGTGGGTTTACGAGACAAAGGTTGTTGTTGTAGCGTAATATCTACGTTAAAAAATAATTTTGAGCAACTGTAATTGCAATTTCACAAAACATTAGAAATGATTTCGCCATGTTGTTCAATCCTTTATTACGCTAAATTCATTTTTTTAAATGTGCTGCAATACATATTCTACCAAAAAGGTGCTGAAATGTTAATTGACTTTTGCACTACGAGACCTCGATATTTACGAATACATCTGTCATCTCCATAAAATAGTCCTAATCAGCTTGTGGTTTACTGGTAATAAATACTCTGTCTGGGAGCTGGTACAACATTGCACGAAGAATACGAGTACAACAATTCATACGGTTTGATACAGATGTCAGTTTACCATTACATTTGCAGAACTATATCATGCTGCTTCCTGAAACAAAATATTCGCATACTTTCGAAGAAAGATCAAAGTACTCTTTGAAAAAGAAACACGGCCTTGGTAGCGTGTGCAGACAAATATTTCATTCAAAGCATATTTTTAATCAAACTGCTTAAATTAATAATGTTAAATTATTTAAACATTAATAGCGTCGTGCAATTTTCTTCTTTGTTTTAGCTCTGTATTTTGGTGTAAAATTAACAAATGAGCGTGTTAAACATTAGCAGATAGCTGTCTTTAAATGTGATAACAAAATTTGATTAGATCATTTGAACTCAAATCCACAAAATAAAACACTTTTGGAACGTTTTCAGTAACGTGTACGATGCCACAGATGCTTGTGGTCTGGATGAGGTTATTCTACTTACCTACTGATCACATGTTTATGGTGACAATGTATATAAATACAAGATTTGAAACAAATCGTTTCCTCTATCACATCTCCCTATACTGTTTCAAAAATAGTAACATATAAACTTAAGGCAAACTTAACATGTAACCAGTCGTTTTATTATAAATCTGCTTTAAAATTTACCACTATATATAGCATTCCCACAGACAAATCCCCCCTCCGTAAACGTAAGGTACCCCGCGCCCTATCAAAACTGCAATGCGGGGACCCTATTTTTAAAACTTAATGTAAAAATCTGATTTGTGCGTAAGTGACAGAAGTGCTTTTCTTCAAATTCTCTTAATTCAACCTATTCGATTTTGGAGTGGGAGTTTTTTGAAGTTGTTTTGCATGCAAACGTTAGTTATTCCTTATAACGTGCCTACGATTGCAGTTTTCATTTTAAATCTTGTATTTATATACGTTCCGTACATAAAGTATAATTGGGTGATACCCCAGCATTGTGTAGAGCTGTATAGTAATACCAAAGCTTTAATACAGTGCTGCTATATCACCAGCAAGGCATGCTATGAAGTGCTATTAATCATTTGAAAGCAAAGTTTTATCATCAGCATCATGAGCACATGAACTGCTTCAAGACATTTCAGGAACATCAGCTGCAAACTTGGGTAAATGTTCTCAAATATACAGATAATGTTCACAAACGATCATGCATGTCAAATATGAAATCGTTCGTCACATGGTCTTTATCACTAAAGGAAAGTTATTTCATGCGAGTATTTGCAAATGCTTTGAAATTATTTGTTAATTCATGTTTTACTTGTTATGCTTTATATGTCTAAACCGTAACGTTTTTTGTAACTTACTTGTATTACATTCTGTAATAAGTCGATATCAACCCATTAATTTTACAACAACAACTTTACATAGATTATTGAATGTTTAACGGTACTTCAACATATTTTAAAACACTAATTTACCGATGATGACTGGAATGTATAGCTAAGGTTGAAACAAATGATATGTCATACTTACGGTCAGATAGTAGAGGACACTTGTTATGCAGACTAATTAAACGTATAAGTGATCAGTTGTAACAAAAGGATTCTTCAACAACTTAAAAAGGAATTATGATAAATGTAAATTGAATTTGTAATTTACAAAACTTTCTATAAAATTAATACTGATATCATTTTTTTCTATGTAATGAAAGGTTTAGCTTTCGCCAATTATAATAGTTTTCTGTGTAGCTATCACTCAATCACCAAGGTTTAATTAACTACACTAGAGGGTGCCACGCAAACAGATAATCACCTTATCAGTTAGATAAAAATAGCAAAAAAAGTTTCGTAACAAATAATCTATTTTTTTTTAGAATATGTTCAGGCATTCCATCCATCTTTCCAAGACATGATACTTTTCTTATTTAATTTCTATTAAAAACATACATTCTTAATAATAAATAATTAATTTAATCACTCACGTATACACGTATTCATATTTGAAACGCCTCTCTTTTTACAGTCTGCGGTAGGTTAAAAGTATTACCACGGTACCGTTCATTTTGTATCTATTTATTATTTATTTGAACGTCATTTTTAAGAACATTATGCAGAATATATAAATCTGTATTACATGTCATCTATATCAACAAACTTAAGGGTAACTACCGTTCCAGTTTTGTCTATAAATCGCCTCAAACCTTACACCATGTTTTTGCAGCAAGGCCAATTATTTTAATCCGCCATTTTATGTGCATAAAAAGAAGGGAACATCAAAATATATCACGTTTAAAATCGATATGGTTTGTAAATCAACATAACGAATAAGACGTAAGACTGAGCTAGGGAAAGAACTCTTCATATACTTTGATTCTGTTTTAGTGAGGTTGGGAAAAGGTTTTAAATACATTCAACACAGTGTTAACATACGTGTTCAACCGAAGTCAAGATCAATGAAGACAATTTATTAGACTTTAAGACAAAGATACCAGTTGCTTCTTTATATGTAACCTGGCACAATCAAAGAATCGTTTTAAGGATAAAAAATATTTGTTTACTCTTAACATATTTTCATCGATGTATTTTGATTGAATAAATGTCTAAAACCTTTACGAAGGTTATACCTGCTTAGATTCCCTTACAATTATACTTAACAAAGAATCGTTAGATAACTTCAACATCAGCGTAAATAATGACTTTGTTCAATTGTTCCAAATTCTATAGATTGTTCAGTCAAAGAAAATGGAAACCCATTATAAGTCGAAATTTTTTTTAATTCTCCAAGCACGAACACGTTTTTTGGATTATATTTATTGGAACATTAACAGAAAACAATATATGCTCAGTATTGCACTTTGAATAAAGAAGTTATTTGTTCTTATTCCTAAACTCAATGTATTTCATCTTTATTACCGAAGTATGGTACCGTTGATACAATGTAACACTAAACATGTATATACAGTAAGTTATTAAAGATTGTTGTTGTTAATTTGGCTTTTACGAAAACTTTGTTTAAACGTTTTACGAACATTTAAGTACTTGAGATGTTTTTGCTTCTGCTCGTTAGTTTTGTTTTTCCTCTTGATATTTTCCATTGATTTCTTTTTCTGTTTGCTTTTTTTGCAATCATAACGCGTATTTCTTAATTAGTCTAATGTTCGGATACTGAAAAACATAGATATATTTCTGCACACATAGTCCGTTCATACAACATATTTAGTATGTCAAGTTTGGCATGAAAGTCATGCATGTATTATAACGAACCGAATTCCATTCTGGCATTTATGACTGAATAAGGTTTTTTTACATGCTAAGAATCCGTGCCGTATCATAAGGTACAAGCGTTTTATCTGAAGAAGATAGATTGACAGGAAAGGGAAAGGGAGGTATTATCTCATTTTATAATCTTTGCTGAAGTATTTGCACTGCGAGAATTCAAAAACAGATACAAACCACAATCCAAAACAGCTTGTTTTTACGTTAAATAAGCGTACACATACATTTCACTAAAATGAAACTGCGAAAGAACAATACGGATTTGACTTCGAATCACAAATGGGCATATGAAAAGAAAAAAACAAGCCCCCAAATACCTAGCCCCTCCTGATGAATATTAGTTCAGTAGAGATACAGTGTTATAGTATTTTGTTATGTATACTTAAAAGACATAACGTTCTTTGTAACTTTATTCATATTTGCATTATACATTGTCAAGTAAAATATATTTTCGACAATTTGGGTACTGCACAGAAGCTTAGTGCTTAGAGGATAATTTATTATAGAATACTCATATTTCTGAATAGTGACTTCTTACACCGCAGTATTCGTCGATACTCATCCATATTTAGAAGAGCTGGTTGCATCGTTTAAAGAATTATCCAGTAGCTTATCGTTTTAATGTCATAAAAGAACACACTGTGCAAATCTTCTTTTCGTAGAATTTTATTTTTCGATTCTTCTTCGTATGTAAAGGACTCGTGTGGTAATAATTATCTGGAAAACATTGTATTGAACTACTGGAAGTTCCACTGTAACTGTTCAATCTTTGAGAGATACCTATTTATGTTTTGTTTACAGAAATAATACAGTGTCAAATGAAGGGCTTTAGAACTACAATTGTTGCCAAAATTATCACCATATTTAAAAACATTTTTAAATGTTTATTTTTTATTAATTATATAATTATTAAACACTCTTTCATTGAAATGAAAAAAATATATTTCTGTACAACTGTCATACAAAAGTGAACACATACATTTCAAATTAGCGAGTTGTCAATTACTGTTTTACTCACAGATATTCTAGAGTTTAATATTTGATCTTCAAGAAAAATGACGATAACAGTTTCTTTCACATTATCTTTACGGATAATTTTGCAAACAGTTAATACTAATGTTAAAAATAAGTTTTGGTTGTTAGCTAAGTTATGAGTTATATTGAGCTGAGCCTTTAGATATATCTACAATATTGACGACACGAATGTTAAAAGAACAGACCAATGGACTTGTCATAGATACTAATCTAAATTTCACATAAATAATCGTGTTTCACTCTTCCGTTGTTAAATTTTATTGCTATAACTTTGGGTATGTTCATAACAGGTGTAAGTGAATCTTAGCATTACAGGTTTTGGTTTTGTCCGTTAGATGGTAAAATCGCAACATAAACATTCCTGCAATAAAACGTCATAAGTTTTATCAACTTATTTATGAAAATACATAAAAGTGACATAAACTTGCTGATGCTAAAAATCACAGAGGAAATAGATAAAGACAACACAGTAGGTGCTTAATACAAAAGTGCAGTAAAAATAAATGGTTAACAGTATTCATGATTCATCTACATTTGTACACCTTGCCATGCAGTTATAACTCGTGAATTGTTGTCATTCAAATGAGATGTCGCTCAAAAAATTTGAATATTTAAGATATCATGAAATTTATGTTATTTAGAAAAATCAAACTATACACATGTAATATGTATTAAAAGGAACAATTTCATAAAAGTGTCTAAAGGTAGTGGGGGTGTAATGGACCCTATTCCAAAAAATATCAAACTTAATATTGTCATAATGTACATCTGTTAACTGACTAGTGGGCAAATTTTGAAGTGATTTCACCGTTTATTTAAAACATTATAAAATATTTAAATCGTTTTGTTGCCCCACTCCCACTTGGCCAAGGTACATGTACAAATGTGTACAACTGTAAAATCCAAAGTATTCCAAGTGGTCAGAAAACAGGAAGTACTCGTTGCATCCTTTACAGTTTCAAGCTCAAGAAGAACAAGAGTATTCCGTTGCTAGTGCACTAAGATGAAAATGATTTTCCTCATAGTGACGAGGAAATTTCATCAATAAATAATTTGCATCAGTTTCTCACGCAGATAGAAAAAAAATCCGAAAGAAAATTGAAATATGACAGGTGAATTTTCATATCTCACAGTGTGAAGTCAGACACATATTATATATTTCTGACGAATAGCTCAGTTTAATACGCAAAAATGTAAATTGAAAAAATCCGCAGTGTATCGAAGACGATATGAAAGGCTTTCAAAAAATAAACAAAAATTGGAAGAATCAAGTAGTTTCGGTTTCTAAATAATAATGATTATTATTATAATTAATAAGTTTACAAGCCTGATTCTTTCAGTGCTTTTGTCAAATGATATGTTAATTAAATTGTATATTAAGCCATTAATCTTACTTTCCATTTTTTTTTTTAAACTATATTTGTTTAATGGACATCTTCATTTAGACAAGCCAATATATTTATATTGAGTAATTTCAATAATAAGAGAGCTAAATGGAAGGAATCTATAAACAGGATGAAACGTTATAATCATGTAATTCAATATTGGACTTAAATAGGTTTGATTGCATGGCAAAATGTATTTGGTCTTTTAGTTTTGCAAACGTAAAACATAATTTATTCTCCAAATTGTATCAGTTATATTTGGTCATATACATGTACTGTATAATAATATTACATTGTAATAGTATACGATGGATGACTTGATGTTTGTGACCTGAAAGAAGACAATAAGCAGGCGAGAAAGTAACAATTTTATGAAAATACATGTGCAGGACATAATACTTAATCAAGAATTAATATAGAAACTAAACTAATTCCATCATTCAGTTAATTAAGTTCCAGGATAGATTTACCAAGTTCTTCTGTTTCATAAATGTTTGCGATACATGTAGGATACATAAACACGACAAAAACTGTTATTTAATAGGTACGGAAGATAAAGTATCTTGCGTACCTATCAATCTTTGCCTATAAAAGAATAGTTTTTGTAGTGACCATCTTTTGAAGAAGTTTTGACGCCGACATCAATCAGAGATTGTCTATAAATAAATTCGTATTTGCTGAGCGTTTTACTGCACAAAGAAAAATGTATGATCACGTGATCCATCCAATTGAACGCTATGTCAGAAAGTTTAAGAAGCGGAAATACAAATTATCGGAAGATCTAATCTGAATGTCAGGATTTTGGCAAAATATTTTAAGTTCGAAGACTTTTGTCTGTTGAGTCTTTTGAATAAGCAACTTCTTAATACACTGCTGTAATTAAGAACTTTGTTTGTCTATCAGCCTTGACACGAACCTATTTACTGAAAATAGATTTTTTAGGTTGACGAACTATGTTATACAAATATCCGGTTTTAAACAAAAACACTTATATATTTGACTTATTCTTGTGTTGTTAGAATTCGGTTAAGTCAATATTAAACTGATTGAAATCAGATTTTAAGTAAAATTTAGAATAATTTTAAAATTTCATATTACGTTATCAAAATACTTCTTCAGACAATCATGTTCTTATATGTTCCTATGGTAATTTAATACATTATCAGAAGTCACTGAAACTTGAAAAAAATGTTCTTACAATTCCGTAACTTACATGATTATTGCGGAGCAGTCAGTATTTATGGTTGTAATGGTGATGATAATAGTAATAATTGCGAGATTGTCTTGTCTTGACAAGTAACAAGTGTTACCAAAGATACATGTATAATTAACAATAATTTGTTCTATAGCTTATAACCGGAATTTATCATAAAACGATAAAATTGTATTAAAAATCCATGCGTATGAAAGATAAATATTGTGCCCTTCTACATAAATTGCCGTTTTGATGTAACATATTTATTAGTATTCATTATTATCAGATAACATATACTTATTGCGATAAAATCAGTCATTATTTTAAACATCTATTTTTCAACTTTATACAACAAAGACTTAGGTCAGGTCGCGTATATATAAGCAAGTTTGAAAAAAAACATACTAGCGATACCTAACAATCATTAATTTTAAAATAAAAAGAAACACCTTTCTGACAGTGGTATACATTTCGTCAGAACATAGTGTTGATAAAGGCAACAAAGAATTTGTCTGCACAGGATATACAATGTAGGTCTTCTCTCGTAGTATCATATTAAGTAACCGGTAAAAGTACACTGGAACACATGTTTCAAGGCTGAAGAAGTACAACCAGAAGGCAAACTGTAATTCCCGTTGCATAAAGTTGCCTTGTTGTGTTTGGTACATGTAAACAACTTTCAAAAACTGGTACGAATCAAAAGTTAGCTAGTAAAATTGGTATGTATCAATAGTTAGTTAGTTAAATTGGTATGTATCAATAGTTACCTAGTAAAATTGGTATGTATCAATAGTTAGCTAGTAAAATTGGTATGTATCAATAGTTAGCTAGTAAAATTGGTATGTATCATAGTTAGTTAGTTAAATTGGTATGTATCAATAGTTAGCTAGTAAAATTGGTATGTATCAATAGTTACTAGTAAAATTGGTATGTATCATGTTAGCTAGTAAATTGGTATGTATCATAGTTAGCTAGTAAAATTGGTATGTATCATGTTAGCTAGTAAAATTGGTATGTATCTAGTTAGCTAGTAAAATTGGTATGTATCATGTTAGCTAGTAATTGGTATGTATCATGTTAGCTAGTAAAATTGGTATGTTCAATAGTTAGCTAGTAAAATTGGTATGTATCAATAGTTAGTTAGTTAAATTGGTATGTATCAATAGTTAGCTAGAAAATTGGTTGTATCAATGTTAGCTAGTAAAATTGGTATGTATCATAGTTAGCTAGTAAAATTGGTATGTATCAATAGTAGCTAGTAAAATTGGTATGTATCATAGTGCTAGTAAAATTGGTATGTATCATAGTTCCTAGTAAAATTGGTATGTATCATGTTGCTAGTAAAATTGGTATGTTCTAGTTCCTAGTAAAATTGGTATGTATCAATAGTTAGCTAGTAAATTGGTATGTATCAATATTAGTTAGTTAAATTGGTATGTATCATAGTTAGCTGATTGGTATGTATCAATAGTTAGCTAGTAAAATTGGTATGTATCTAGTTAGCTAGTAAATTGGTAGTATCAAGTTAGTAGTAAAATTGGTATGTATCATAGTTAGCTAGAAAATGGTAGTACATGTTGCTAGTAAAATTGGTATGTTCAATAGTTAGCTAGAAAATTGGTATGTATCAAAGTTAGAGAAAATTGGTATGTTCAAAGTTAGCTAGAAATTGGTATGTATAATAGTTAGCTAGTAAAATTGGTATGTATCATGTTAGCTAGTAAATTGGTATGTATCAATAGTTAGCTAGTAAAATTGGTATGTATCAATAGTTAGCTAGTAAAATTGGTATGTATCAATAGTTAGCTAGTAAAATTGGTATGTATCAATAGTTAGCTAGTAAAATTGGTATGTATCAATAGTTAGCTAGTAAAATTGGTATGTATCAATAGTTAGCTAGTAAAATTGGTATGTATCAATAGTTAGCTAGTAAAATTGGTATGTATCAAAAGTTAGCTAGTAAAATAATGAGATGGGTGGAAATTCTATTAACTTAACCAAACATCATACGGATGTTATTGTTTATACGCAGCAACTTATAAGTAAGGGCCAAAGCGTCTGAAATGCACAAAAATGTGTTGAAATATATTTTTACGCATATCGTCCTATTGCCCAAGTCATTAAGGTTTTATATCCGAACGCAAGTGAACAGCTCAATGCCAGAATAAAAACGATTTTACCTGATCATATTAATCTGACGAAGAACGGTTTCAGTGAAATTTATTTCTAGCATTACTGTTGGCATCAACTTCCTGCTAACGATTACTTGTACATTAATTACTGCAAAGAAAATTTTAAAACGTCAAATCATTTCCTGTCTCATATCGCAGAATGCATTTGTTGTATCTCAGGGAGATTGATAGAATGAAAAATATATGAAATTCTGATTGACGAAAAAGCATGCTACGCGTGCGTTCCAAAACACACAGAATGTTATGGAACTTAAAGGCTTGGTTAAATATGAACTAACCGGATGCGTAAAAAGCAGGCAAAACAATAAAAACAAGGCGAATAAAACTTAGGAAACAACAAAAACAACAAGACAAGTCGAATGATTTGGTCTTCCTCTTGACGGTCACCTCAAACAATAAGTATCTTTAAAAAAATACTTGGTCGTGGTAGCGTAGTTGTGTAAATAATAGTGGGTGCGAAAATAAAAATAGTCCACAATGAAGCTCGGACAGAACATTTGTTTAGTGTTTTGTTTCATTTGTACGAACTGTTTTATGTATTCAAATATAGATATACTTACAATTTATTTACTAATGCAGAAAGAAATAATCTACAAACGTTTCTTTTGGCGCCGTTTAATTTTAGCGCATTGCTTACAAATTCTATATATTGAAACATTGGTGAGACATGCATTAGCGCACTTTAACTGCCGCTAGTTTATATATTTAGCACCAAGTACCGTATAATCACTTACACGAAATTTCCCGAAAATCGGCAAAGATGAAAACAGAAGGCTTACGGCTGATAAAGATGCGGCGCAACATATTTGTCATCACGTTCTTATTTATGTCGTTGCCACGTGAGCTGTGATAGAAACGCTATAGTTTGAGATTTGTTTTAATTGGACCCTGGTGATGAATTTACTTAAAAAGATTAAAAAGAAGGCCTTCTCCTTTGAGACAATTAACATCCGTAAACAGTTTATATAGATGTGTACTTATGATTGTTTTAAAGAAATGTAAGCACAGACACTGATATTTTGTCATGGTTATTATTTTGCCCATAACCATATTAATAGTTAAAAAGCCCTTAATAAACTTTTGGTTACATTGCTACAACATGTGAGACTCCCATTCCTCTCTCGCAGTGACAACAACCTAATGGTATGTCAAAACTTCAGAACAGCATTTTCAGTCAAAGTATCTTTTATTTGTAATACATATCTACTGGTCATTGTTTTTTTTTCTTTCAGAAATATTTAGTGCGAAGTAATGTGACAATATTTCGACGTAAACGTTACCATATACAGCACGTGCCAAGTCGCTTTCGTACACAGACTGACGTCAGATCTATATAACAAAATATCCTAAAATAATCATTTAATTTGTTAAGAATGTAGCAACTATGTTCAAAGGTCTACAGAAAGCTGTACTTATTACCAACACTGCTCTGTTAATATAAACTGTTGTATGCAGAAGTATTGCAAAAAATATGGTACCTGTTCATTTCAAACACTTTCAAACCCTATTTCGCCTGTTCACATACTTGCGGTCAACAGGATCGAGAGTGAACTTAAACACCAATAAATGTTTCAGTACTTTCAGTACTGGAAACACGTTTTACTTTTACTCTTTCCAATTTTCCTAAACTATTTATAGACAACTGCGGTTTATTTTATCATCAAAGCCTATAACAAGGTCGAACATCCGTTTTTTTTTCCAGGGGAAGCAATCTTTGCGTGCTTACGTTATGTTTGGAAAGTGGAAGTTTGCCACATGTTATCGCCTTTTGCGATATATTTCTCAGGACGTCTCACGCACCGCATTTAGGTGATAAACTAATGATTCAGAAGCGTATGACTCTCACACTGATTGAGACATATTTTACTTTGTCTAAGAGCATGAATACAATACAATGAAAAACGATTAAACAGCATTCCTCTTAGCATAAGAATTGAATTCAATCAATTTTGGGCGACAATGATAAACAGTTGGTTTATGGAGAAAAGTTTCAAAGTTAATTCATGTTAATATGCGATGGTAAGTTAACGATTGTGCATGGTAATGGCATGTGCGGTCAGATTCTATTGATAATTACATCCTCTAAAGATTTTAAAGATATCCCATATATATCAGCAAACCTGTCTAAAATATGTGAGCTTTAAGTTATAATAATATTACTTCAGAAAAGCGACACATAAGCTTACAATGTATATTACGCAAAATGTATTATCCTTGATGTCTGCAAACAATTTTCGAAGGAAATTTCATACTCTCCTGAAATTGCAATGTTCGATCACACTTCGATTACATCGAAGGAAATTTCATACTCTCCTGAAATTTCAATGTTGGATCACATGATCATTGATTAGCTCTAGTGAAACAGCACTCAACATGAATTTGACAATGTTTTATATTCGATTTGCAGAAACCAATGTGTTTTTTTTATAACATCACTAGATGACAGAGGTAAAGAACATGTGACAAGGTATATCGGCACATATAGATTGATAACATATACCTTTATTTTAGTGACACAAATATCAGTAATCAGAGAATACTAGGACACAATACTGATTTAACATTTACAGAACATTATGTATTCTTAATAAAAGAAGACAAACTACAGTTTCACAACCCACTGTCATTATTTGCAATATAAAATTTAGCTGATTTAATTTGAGTACTTTTCTTTAGTGGTGTGACTTTTTTTCTGCAGCTTGTCTAAGAAATTCAGTCCTTGTCTGTTTTACGTAACATTTTATCATAGCAGCGGAGGGGTCCCCCCAACTACACAATGAATTATTTTTTTAACTTATCTTAAATATTTAGTGCACAATACATTAAAAGTCTAAATTGCATGTCATATTTCAAAATACACGAGTTCATTTAATATTTAATGTTAATCTAGTAGAAACTAATGCGTCGCCTTTAGTTTGGTTACAAGATAACATACTCATTATAGGAATAATAAGAGACTCGGTGTTTATCAAAATACATGGCAACTAATTACATGTACATGTATGCGTTGCGTAGAATTATTAAAATATTGACAGTTGATAATATGGTAACCATAAAATATTATATATGATATCAGTTTCATTACACTTTTTATTACACAAACGGATTTTCACTTTAGTTTTGTTGTACAAGTAACAAACAGTGCACATTGTTAAAATCTAAATGGTTTAAAGGATAATAAACTAAACAGTATCTAAGGATAAAAAAACTGTATATAAAGATAATAAATCGCATCTAAGGCCACACCAAATTAATTACTTGGTCAACGGATTTCCCGCTCCATTATTTTTCAAAATCAAACAAAAATTTTTTTTTTCAATTTGAGCTTCCGCCCGCATCAATTTTATAAACCAAGGTGGCACTCCACACTTTTTAGCCACAAATTCGAATTGGTCAGGGGTAATTTTATAAAGTTTAGAGATATAAGGAAATTAAACAGCCCTGTGAACTTTAAATCAATTTTAAGTGCCAGATTTTGTTGTTTGAGTCTTATTTTGCATGTTTGCAAATGCGAAAACATGGGTCTGGAAAGCCAGTGCAGAGATGACATGCGCAGATGGTGACATTTTGTAAACAAGTGAAAATCAGCTCTACAGCTTAGAAAATCAAGCTTTTTACAGGGGGTACATACTTTTACTGCTTGCAAAATATTTTCGTGGTTAAGCACCATGTTCAATGTGTTTGTTTACTTATCTAGATAGTCTGCAAGCCAGAAACAGTGTCACCTAGTGTGAAATATTTGCAGGTAATTTTGTACAGGTTCGGAAAATAGGGCTAGAATGGTCTCAGACTGCAGTGAATTCTGGCCTCCGACGGTATAAATAGGAACTAAAATTTTCAGGAAAGAAAGGCAGTTCAGACTACCGAATTGTATTAATACGTTCACACTGGCAATGTGTTCACAGTGAAACACTTATTCTATTTTCAGGTTCACAGGTTGTTCATATGTGATAGGCCTACTTTGTTGGTGTCGCTCGAACAAAGCCGAGGGCTGAAATAAGTGTGGAGTGCTACCCAAGACCAAAAATTCAAAGCGGGCCTTTTTGTCGCGAAGAACTCGTAAATTTAGTACCTTCAAACCTACAATTCGATTATAAACGCCAGCAGAACATGTTCCCGCTACTTTATTTGTATAATCATGACTACCATATTGTCAAAATGGCAGCCACCAGTTGCATAGAATGACCGAAAAAAACGAAAAAGACCGAAAAACAGTTTATGAAGACCGAAAACAACTTTATTTATCAAAAGAGTATATATAACTTAAGTTTAAATGAAGAAATTTGTAAAAAATTGTATTACAAATCAAGTAGAAAGATCGAAAAACAAATATTGCAGACCGAAAACTTTCTGAAATTAGCACTCCAGATTTTGTAATGGATGCAGCACAGGAACTTATCAAAACAAACAAAAAATATTCATTACATTCAAATTCCTGAATTTGTTTAATACTTAAGTTATAAACCGTACATTATCTTTTGAAACAAGTCATTTTTCGGTTCTTTTTCGGTCTTTTTTTTGTTTTTTACGGTCTTATTCAGCCATTCTATGCACCCAAAATGTTTTATTCTTAACATAAACCAGGGAAACGTTGGTGGAAGACGAGTTGCTGTCCAGACAGACAACTCGGAAACATTTAAAGACATTTAGTGTGATCTCTGTGTAAAAATTGTATTGATAATGGCGCTGAGGCTAAAACTTTGGGAAGGAAAAATCAAGAAACTAGCAAGTTTTTAGCATTGTGAAATTGAACAATTATCTCTAGTCAAAACACTTATGGTCAGAAGAAGTGCAGTAAAAGAGCATATGCCTTGACTTAACTAAAGAAGTTGTTCTGTGTGTAATTTTGATATGACTAACAAATGGGTTTCATTACAAAGTGTTTGGGCATAAATTGAAATACACATTAGTCTGATGGTTTATTAAACTAGATGGGTGTTCAGTAGAACACTTGTGTCGCCCTCTTATGCTTTGTCAGAATAACCAACAATTTTGTGACAAAATCTAAGTGTAAAAAGGGGCATAACTCTGTCAAATATGACCTTGACCAACACACTTTGGCGGCATCATGACCCTTATGTCATAAGCAATACAATTTGAAAATTTGATGAAGAAATCTTAAGAAATGGCAAAGTTATAGCCAACATTAAGTTTTCGTGACAAAATCTAAGTAAAAAGGGGCATAACTCTGTCAAATAAGACCTTGACCTACAAAATTTGCGGCATCACAACCCTTTTGACATGAGCAATATAATTTGAAAGTTTGATAAAGAAATCTTAAGAAATGGCAAAGTTATAGCAAAAATCTAAATATATAAAGGGGCATAACTCTGTCAAATATGACCTTGACCTACAAACTTTGGCGGCATCACGACCCCTTTATGTCATAAGCAATGCAATTTGTAAGTTGGATGAAGAAATCTTAAGAAATGGAAAAGTTATAGCCAACGTTAAGTTTTCGTGACAAAATCTAAGTACAAAAGGGGCATAACTCTGTCAAATATGACCTTGACCCACACAATTTGGCGGCATCACAACCCTTTTGACATAGCAATACAATTTGAAAGTTTGATAAAGAAATCTTAAGAAATGGCAAATTATATAGCAAAAATCTAAGTATAAAAGGGGCATAACTCTGTCAAATATGACCTTGACCCCCACAATTTGGCGGCATACGACCCTTATTTCATAAGCAATACAATTTGAAAGTTTGATGAAGAAATCTTAAGAAATGGCAAAGTTATAGCCAACGTTAAGTTTTCATGACAAAATCCACGTACAAAAAGGGGCATAACTCTGTCAAATATGACTTTGACCTACAAAATATGGTGGCATCATGACCCTATTGTCATAAGCAATACAATTGTAAAGTTTGATGAAGAAATCTTAAGAAATGCCAAAGTTATAGCCAACGTTAAGTTTGTGTGACGGACGGACGGACGGACGGACCGACGGACAAAGCGATCCCTATGTATCGCCTTTTCTCCGAAAGGGCGACACAATGATAAAAAAATTGTCTCTCTTTCAAAAGACTTGTTGTATTGGCTGTACATGTATGTAAGAAAACAAAATATGGTCTTTTTAAAAGAATAAAAATATTTTCTTGCAAGAAACACTATTATACCCCTGTAAACTTAGTACTGGTGTATATAGGAGTCACTTTGTGTTCTGCACCTTTTTGGCAGTTTATATTTAAGGTGTCTGTAGCTCTTTTATAATCTATTTCCAAGTCTTTTTTACCTGTTTTGACAGTGAATATTTGTTTTTGTGAGGGGTTTTTAATTTTTTTTAACAAATCGCTCTTCGCCCGCTCCAAAAATGGTTGAATTGGGAAAAAAAATATTTTAATTTTTTTTTCGCTCGCTCGCTCCTATTTTTTTAGGATATATTCCGATGACCAAGAAATTAAATTGGTGTGGCCTTACTTTGTATTTGAAACTTTTACAATATTTTGTTACTGTTTTGATAAACTTTTATATTTAAAACTAGTATTAGTATTTATCTGCATTTTAATTTAACATCTCAGCTTTTGCCAAGATTTAAACACAAAAACGCTAGTTTGCACATGGTGAAAATGTGACCATGCAGTTTTGTGACGCAGATTGTTAACTTTTGAATATTCTGAACTATAACTTTTAATTTTGAGAAATATCTGACGATGATAGTATACCAGCGAATGGCAAGAGCACCGACGTAAGTTGTAAAGCGAAATTTCATTTTGTACTCCAAATTAATCCATGATAACAAATTTCAAGTTTATTTGCAGTCAGCAATACATTTAGTTTTTGTCATTTACAAACGTACGAACAACTTATGACAAAGCCAATATAAACATGAAAATAAACATACAGGCAAAAAATAATGAACAAATCAGAAAATACATGTGCGATCAGTAGTCAAAGAAATTTTTAAGAATATTTCTACGTGTTTGTAAAGCTTCCTTTGAAAAATTAAACAAACGTTGGTCTTCCTTATTATCATACAACCTGATCTAGTTCCTCTCTGTTGTTTGTAAAAAGTGAGAAAATCAAGTTTTTTTACTCATGAATTTCTTTCCAGGCACCAATCTGTCTAAGCAGGTAGGTATAACATGTTTCCAAATTAAAATAAAAAGAATTAATAGTTTAAACATTCATTTATATTAAAATTAATATACTTTTCTGTAATAATGTTTCATCTTAAGACCACCTGAGGTTTAGCTATTCTATCACTACATTCAAAGCATAACCATATTGTTTTGTCTAGCGTGGCAAATGTTGTATATAAACCTAGCAACTACAACTGCATTCAAATAAACAAAACGTTTTTTTAAATGCACACAAGTTGCCAAGAAAGACAGGTGTTAAGGTGTAATTTGAACAGATATATACGACTGATGTAAGCCAAAGAAATGTTGTTAACGGAAATATATTCGTCATCTATTCAAACAAATCATAGTCATTTCGAGGTAACTTAACAATAAGCTCAATATAATTATGTTAATTCAAAAATAATCTACATGTATATTTAAAATTCCTAGCTATCAGCATGATCGAGTAACCGATTAAAATGTGTAATGACATTGTGCAAAGAACGACAAAATTAAGGTGGAGGAATTTTGTTCTCGATAAAGTTAATTGATACTTAAATAACATTTGATGCGACAAAATTCATATGTATCTGCTTACATACAATCAGAATGTGCCCTTCTTTTGACTGTATTGTCGCTTTGATTGCAATCAGTTACTTATAAAAATGCTCTTTAGTATGATTTCTTTTGGTTTAAAGAATTAACAATTTAAAAATATATTCTTACGTTTTGCACTAAATTGGATCAAATATTATGCAAGGCTATTGTTAACTGACTATGGTTCCTGATTTTCATTCAAGAAAACAGAACAATAATAACATAGTCGGACATACTGAAAGTAAACAGGTTTACTTATTTATTCAAAGGACATTTTTAAAAACATAGTTTTGACTTGACTATTACTCCTATAGTTCTGGCCTCTGGTCCTTAGCATGTACTTAAACCTTTGGTATATACATATAATATTTTTTATATTTCAAAGATTAAACATTAAACATTAAAATATCAACTATAAATGATATAAAGACCCACCATGAAGACTTCGACATAATATCGTTGTGAATTTATACATCAAAGAAAGGCATGTGATATGTTTTCAATATAACATTTTGAAACAAGGCCCTATCTGCACTTAAACTATGCCATATGAATCAACAAAAGCGTCGACTTTAAAGAAATGAAAGCTGTACTGTATTATTTTATGATTGATTTATTTGCATGCTGATAAATGCCATAGTTATAGTCCCAACAATAAATTGCCAAGGTATTATAAACACACACAATTCGTGTTTCATACCTGTACAATTAAAACAATTCGTGAAGCAATTCATCTACTAAGGCATTGAAAGGATCAACTGACTTTTGCACTCAGAAATTGTTGTGTTTACGAGGATATCCGTCAACTCACAACATATATCGCATCAATTGTGAGGATTATGCTGAACAGTACATTGTCTTGGAACTGGAGCAGCAAAACAAACAGTACAAACAAGTGGTTGGAGTATTGTCATTCAGTTCAAAGTCTCAACCGGATAGGATAGGTAAGATGAACATACGACCAAACTTTCACGAAAATCCTTCAAGGGCTTAGGAAGATATAGTCAAATGACATTCTACGCGAAGCGTAACATTGACCTTTATCATGAAGAGATGAACATTTCATTAATGTTGATAAAATGCTTCAAAGGGTTAAACAGATTTGGCACTAGTCAAATAAATCCTCTCAGGGTCAGAGGAGTTCGGTCTTATGACCTTTGATCCTAAAATGTTACATTGACATTGAGTAGGCAAGGTATTGGCAACAAATGTGAGAAGTTGTTCGAAACACTGTCTATACAGAAGTTACAGCACAGTCACAAAATACCACAACATATCCCTTAATTACAAGTTTGAACCCTCATTGGGACATTGACCTTTAAGGTATAGATGTTGTACATAATATATTCTGCTGGTGTGAATAATCAGTTGTGTGAAGAATTTACTGGCCAGATGTTTACAGCATAACGTGTGTCCATGACCTTCAAGGTACAATGTAACAGATATGGTGAACGATGAACCGTTGGGGTATGCAAAACAATTGTATGAAGTTATTTGAAAGTTAGTCTATGCATGTTGAAGTTACATTCCGGACACGAATCATCGGTATACAACACTACATTACACAATTATAACCCTGAATTAACACTGACCGTGAAGGTAGTTCCCAGAGAGAGTGTGGCGCATGGGACTAGTGGGAGATAGTCTGGACACGAAAACCTGGTATAAAACCCTATATTACAGGTTTTGAGCATTATGTGTGACTTGACCTTCAACGTAACTCTCTGGCTGTGGCGCATGAAATAACATTGTGGTATAGTAACCAACCATGTGAAGTTATTTAAAAATCGACTGATACAAGGAGCAGACGGACTTAAGGATAGACGGACGGAACCGAGCAAACATTAAAGTCCGCGGTCGGAACAAATAATGACAGTCACCGCAGTTACTGGTAAATTGCGATAACAAATTAACCTCTACAGGATCTGGCAATAATTATCCCATCTTATATCTAATTTCAACCATGTTGTCACAAAAGCTTTTCAATGAATATCAATAAGCACATTTTACAAATAAAGTACTAGCAATTTTGCAATATTAAGGCTGGATTGCTGAATCTGATTATGGAAAAGATATATAAAGGAGCATATAAGTAAACTGTTCATATAATAAATGAAACACAAGCTTATCATTGTAACTAGTTTAGTCATCACTTTAAGCATTATTAACTTATCAATTACAATATATATCTTATCTTGATTAATCA
>JAFMSR010000012.1:21775563-21788063 GCA_022818135.1 Saxidomus purpurata | reverse complement strand
AATTCATTGTGAAAAGGTCGGGAAAAACGTAACTTGTGATTTTAAAAATTCCGTGAATTTAACAAACAAAAAATAACACATGTAATCTGTATGAACTCAGCTGAACATATCTCGATGCCAGAGTAACGGAAGTATAGACTTTTCCTGCTAATCTGATGAAGAACATTGTCAGTGTAATTATTTTAGGCATCTCTTTTTCGCGTGCATGTCCTGCTATTATTAGTGTCAGTTGCAAGAAACATTTTAAAGCATTAAACCATTTTCTGTCGGAACGCACGTGTTATATTTAAAGGGGATTGAAAAGAAAAGAATTTCTGAATTCTGATTGATGAACAGATAATCAACGTATTTCAAAACAAACACAAAAAGTCAAGAATTTAAACGGCTATTTTAAATGTGAAAACAATAAACCAGAAGCGCCAAAAACGACTGAACATAAAGATTAAACCTTGAGGAAAAGCAAACAAGTAAGATCGTACAAATGCAGTGAAGGCAAAATCTGTTTTGAGTTCTGCCTTGATGGTCACCTTATACTTGGAAGGAACTTTCGGTTTTTCATCAGTTTTTAGCAATGGAGACGTTATCGAAGCATATTTTTAGGGCAAAACTTTTCTGTTTCGTTTTTGATGTGTACCAATAACTAACTTACTTAAAAAGTGTAGTTATCTTAACCATCTTTAAGCAGTTTATATTAGTTTAGTTTAAACATTATTTATTCGTTTATCAAAGCATGAACAAATACAATACATTTATAAACAGCATCCAGGATTGAGAAGAAAGCTATACAGCTTATATGAATCTCTTTCCTGATTATTACATTTATGAACTCATTTTCAGTAACAACAAATATGTAAATTAGACAAATTGTAATGTTTGCTTGCAGTTTATTCTTTTTACAAACATACATAACTGAAACAGATAACTATGTTAAGAAGTTTTCATCATAGAATTTCATGCCGTGTAAAATCAAATGTCAGAAGTGCATAAACTTACAACTCATAGGTTAAAGTTAACTATTCGAAAAATCTTATGTATCAGGTGTGTTTTGTATGTATTATAATGCAGAATAAGAGAGGTTGAGAGGGAGAGAGGGGAGATAGAGAGGGAGAGAGAAAGAGGGAGAGACAGAAAGAGAGAGAAAGAGAGAGAGAGAGAGAGACTTTGTTGCCTTGGTGTCTGTGTAGTGGGATACATCTTTAAACTATGTGGAGTATTATATGAAACGCCTTGTGTTCTGTATGTATTTGTGCACCTGTAAGAAGACAGCAATATTGGTGGCATCAGTCTTGCTTCGATCTCCATTTAAGAGAAGCGATGCAGTAATATAATCGGGATCAATTGAGCTTATTCTGTTTATAAGTTCAGCACGCTCCCTCTGATAATGAGGGCACTGAAAAAGAAAGTGGTGAGTAGTCTCTGTTTCTCCGCATATACACAGCGGGCTGTCAATAATATTTCTTGAGTAGAGATGTTCGTTCAGTGAGCTGCAGTGCGTTCTAAGTCGGGTGTGTAAGATCTGATGTTTACGATCACCTACGTAGTAATAGCTAGGGACCTTTTCGATGTCTGAGTTCAATCTGCATTTAAAGATATTTAGGCTTTGAGAATGTCTGTGTTCAAGAGGTAGTTCATTCCAATCTGAGATGGTCTTGGGCATAAAGGAGTTTGAGTAGAGATGTGTATTACATTGTATGGTTCTGAGGTCATTTGCATTCCTTAGATTATATGCGGAAATGTTCCCAACTGGATCAGGCATCATGGATAACAGATATGAAGGAGAAAGACCGTAGGACATTTGATAGAACAGAATTAATCTGTGCTTCTTCCTTCTATCTTTCAGAGGTTGGAATCTGGTTTCTTTATAAAGATTATGGAAAGAAACAAGTTTGGTTGTTCCAGATATAATTCAAAGTGCTTCTAGTTGAATCTTCTCAAGTTCGAATTCTTCTTGAGTGGAGATGTTATCCCATACAATGTCAGAATATTCAAGTAGAGGCCTTATAAAAGAAATGTAGATGGTTTCTAAAGATTTCCGGTCCAGTACAAAATTTAAGCTTCTCGTGATGTTAATTCTTTGCCATGCTTTTTTCTTGATACTCTCTATATGTTCGTGCCACGACCCGTCTTTTGAAAAAGTAACTCCTAAGTGTTTGTGTGATTTTACTTCTTTAATCTGCGTACCATTCATTGTGAGAGGGGGGTGATTGATTTTATTGATTTTTCGAGAGATCAAGAGGGATTCAGTTTTACCAGGATTAAAGTCAACCAGCCAGTCGTTTGCCCATTTGGAAATCTTCGAGAGGTCCGAGTAAAGGGTGGTGGCTGCATCAGTTGGGTTATCGACAACTATATATAAACTTGTATCGTCTGCAAAAAGACGAATAGTAGATTTAATGTCTGTGACAATGTCATTGATATAGACCAGGAAGAGGAGAGGACCGATGATTGAGCCTTAAGGGACACCAGCTGAAACTGAAACTGTGTCAGAAGAGACTCCAGATAAAACCACCTTTTGTTTTCTGTCTGAGAGATAATCAGCAAACCAGTCAAGGAGATTTCCATTTATAGCCGATACCTCTAATTTATGGAGTAGTCCACGATGCCAGACACGATCAAAGGCCTTTGATATGTCACAGAAAATAGCACGAACCTCTTTGCCTTCGTCTAGAGCCTTACAGAATGTATTATATATTGAAATAAGTTGATTAGTTGTAGAGTCATTTGGGACAAAACCAGATTGGAGAGACGTGATTATGTTGTTTGTGATAAAAAAATTAAAGACATGTTTGTGGATGATTCTTTCTAGTGCTTTACTGATAGTGCCAAGAAGAGAGATTGGTCTGTAATTTGTTATATGTAGCGGGTCATTTTTCTTAAAGACTGCACAAACGTGTGCCAACTTCTATTGCGAAGGTACTTTTCCTCTTTGTATGGATCTGTTGAAAAGTTGACAGAGTGGATATGATCATTCCTGTGAAAGTTCCTTAAGAATTCGATTGTTTATCAGTTTATATTATTGTTTAAACGTAGTAAAACCATAAAATTTGATAATTTTGTTATGGTTTTCGTTTAGTCCAAAACGATATTTATGTCCCTCTTAAATATATTGGGTAGCTAAATTTAATAATTAATATTAAACTAGAACTGTCACAAGAGTGACGAATTATACCCCCACAATACAGCTTTGTCACAGAAGTATGGCAACCATAAGAAAGGAATGGCCACAAGGACATAGAGTTGAGTTATTATACAATAACTTGTGTAAATGAGACCTTGACCTTTGACCTACTGACCCCAAAATCGAACTTGACCTGTATTTCATGATGTTACAGCTGTGTACCGAAAATTATTTAAATCGGTCAAGCCTTCCATGAGTTATCATCCGGAAACTGTTTTACATTACAGTTCAGAGTCACTGTGAACTTGACCTTTGACCTACTGACCCCAAAATCGAACTTGACCTGTATTTTATGATGTTACAGCTGTGTACCGTAAATTATTTAAATCGGTCAAGCCTTTCATGAGTTATCATCCGGAAACTGTTTTACAGTTCAGAGTCACTGTGACCTTGACCTTTGACCTACTGACCCCAAAGTCGAACCTGACCTGTATTTCATAAAGTTGCACGCGTGTACCAAAAAATATTTAAATCGGTTAAGCCTTTCATGAGTTATCATCCGGAAACTGTTTTACAGTTCAGAGTCACTGTGACCTTGACCTTTGACCTACTGACCCCAAAGTCGAACTTGACCTGTATTTCATAAAGTTGCACGCGTGTACCAAAAAATATTTAAATCGGTTAAGCCTTTCATGAGTTATCATCCGGAAACTGTTTTACAGCTCAGAGTTACTGTGACCTTGACCTTTGACCTACTGACCCCAAAGTCGAACTTGACCTGTATTTCATGAAGTTGCACGTGTGTACCAAAAATTTTAAATCTGTAAAACCTTTCATGAGTTGTCATCCGGAAACTGTTTTAGAGTTCAGAGTCACTGTGACCTTGACCTTTGACCTACTGACCCCAAAGTTGAACTTGACCTGTATTTCATAAAGTTGCACACGTCTACCAAAAATTATTTAAATCGGTCAAGCCTTTCATGAGTTATCATCCGGAAACTGTTTTACAGGCCAGATTCACTGTGACCTTGACCTTTGACCTACTGACCCCAAAGTTGAACTTGACCTGTATTTCATGAAGTTGCACGTGTGTACCAAAAATTATTTAAAAAAGGTAAAGTTGTACATGAGTTATCATCCGGAAACCATGAAAAGCAACAGACCGACCGACAAACCGACAAGCTCACTCCTATATACCCCGCCCCCAAACTTCGTTTTGTGGGGGTATAATAAATATATTTGTTGCCGTAATATGTAATATATAGCACACATTAGCTTTTTTACTGTTAATTAATGAAGACAACTTATGTGTTCACAGCATACGTTTTAGTAGAGTTATTTTATATTACGTAAAATTATTACTTATACGTAGAGAATATAATGATTATCACTGACTGCTTTTTTCTACTGTACATTTTTATTAAATTATTAAGTAAATTATAAGAGTACAGTCACTTGAGGTATTTGTATGAATGTTTTGTCAAGATAATTAAGTTTGGTTCTTGCACTCTAAAAATAGTCAAAACATGTTTTGAATATGAATTTCTTGTAAGAAGATATAACCTGTTATAACCTTTCAACATTATTGAAATAAACCAATGTTGTCGGTTGTTACTGATACTCTTTACAAACACTTTCGGTGTTGACAAAATAGAGCATTCGGTGGTTGTAATCGATTGCCTGTTTCACATTCATTCGTTCAAAGGGATGAACACTGTACCTAAACACCATAAATGTCTTAGCTTTCTTAGAACAGAAAAAAGTTCTACCTTTCAATTACCTATAACTATTTATAGACAACTGCGGTCGTGTCTTGGAGAATTTAGTTTTTACATAGGGAATAATTTTTGCGTGCATTACTGTGTTTCACTAAAAGACTAATGAAGCGTATACTTATTGACCGTACTTCCTCATAGGACGCCAGTACTTGTTTTTCCAGGAAGTAGACTCGAGAGAGAGACTCGATAAGCTATAAGCTTTCTTCACAATCGAGCTAAAATAAATTAGTATAAACTAATCACGTAAATATGTAATACTAAGTTGGTTATTTTTGTACAATGAGATGCTATGGTTAATAATAATAATAGTCATTTAAGGTTTTTATATTCATATCTAATAAACGAGCAGTCGTGAGCTTATGCTAAAATTATATTTTAAAAAGGCGACACAATACTGTATATAACGCGAAATTTCTAAAAGCATTTAAAATGTTCAACGTAAAAAATCATGCAGTAACAATGTTATTACCGCAAATCTTGAATATGTGCTAAAATAACATTTTAAAAAGGCCACACGACACAAAGTTATAAAAGCAGACAAAATGTCCGATGTAAAACTTCATGCAGTAACTGGGTACGATTAGTATTCCCACAATGGGTTACGCGTGACGCTTAATAAAGGTTCATTCCAGTAAACTAATTTTAAGTTCAACGTTATTAAATCGCAAAATGAAAAAGAGAGTCGAAACTTTGTAAGTTGATACTAATATCTTACTAGCACGTGAAACAAAATCGTCTGTACACATATGGATATTTAGCTGTTTCTTTTTTCATAATGCAGGATTTTTCTTATTAAGTAACATAAAAGATTTTAAATCATTAAGCATCAAGACACAGAAATTGATTTACAGAAATAATTTATCATAAAATAAAGCTGCTTTAATTTGTACACTCCATTTTGCGTGCAAAACTAGCTGCTCGCCATTTAGTTAATCAGTTTCCTTGTCTGTATTACGCTGCAATTTACCATCGCAGCGCATTCCAATAATATATTCAACATTTCATCATAAAAATGCACAATGCATAGGTCTGGGATAATTTGTTTTGCACCAAGAGGTTAATATGAACGAAAAACTGTTTCCGTTTTTTACGACTTTTTTGTCGAATGAAATATTCTTTTTGGAAAATATGCATACATTTAAGTATAAATATATAGCCTTTCAGTAGTTTTCAACAGATATAACCAAATTATCTTTTTCAAAAGACCTTTACAGCTTGCTCGTTTTATGATAGAATGGCATAGATAAAGTCTTATGAATACTAAAACAGCTCGTCTGAGTTGCTAGATTGAATAATATGCATAAGAAACTGTGAGAAAGCAGCAGATACATGTACTTAAAACGATATTTTTTAAATCTAAAAGGTAAGTTATCTGTCAAAACTCATTACGTACGACGTGTTAAAAATAATTTGTTTTGTCTTACGTATCTGTTAGATTAAATAAACATATCATTTTTATTTACGTTTCTATGACAAAAAAATGATTCTCATTTGGACTCTTATCTAATGTTACAAATGTACAGATCATTAAAATACTATAAAATTTTACTATCTGATGTCTAGAACTATTATCATCATGGGCTATAAACTTTGTATTTGCTAATGTTTTTTAAAACCATTCATATTTTAGACATTTGTATCCTACTGCATTATGGTCTTAACCATGCAGTTTTATATTCCAGCTGTTGCCAAAATCATAACACTATTACATTCATTTTAACACAAAGAAACTGTTAACATGCAGTTTTTCTGCGTAATGTGTAAACTTTTAAAACTGTTTAGCTGTAAATCATATTCTATTTTGGAAATATTTTGTGTTTTACGATCTTGTTAGCTAATAAAACACAGTCGTCGTGAGCAGAAGAACGGCAGGAACACCAACATATGTTCGGTAGTTACACTTTAAGTAATGCAAGTTAAACAGGAGTAACAAATTTGGACTAAAAGATCATAGTCTAAACGAATTTCATTTTGTTCGTGCAATAAAGTATACCCAACAGCAAATTCACAAAGTTTTCTTATGGTCGTACAACGTCACCTGTTTTGAACCCATGTGATCCATTTTAACCTCGACATAGATAAGTCATAATCATTACAAACACTGTAATTCTATATTTCATGGTAATAGAATAAAAATGTCCCTTTAAGCGTGTCCACATTGTTGTCCGGTTTTTTAATTTTTTCATTCAGTGTGTTCGAGTTTAGATCTGTCTTAAAATTTACCGTACATCTATTTCCCAATTTTTACGACAACAACATGTGTCCCAAAGTGTATTCACAAGGTCATACCTCGGTTAAGCTTGCACACCTGGGGTCATATTCCAGTAGCATCTTAAGTGATTTCTTAAGTATTTTAACTTAAGTCCAATTTTTTTTAATTATCATAATTCTCTCAAAAATCAATGATTAAGTGTAATTTCATCTTCATTATAGAAAATGGTCATGGAAGATATAATAAATTTTCAACATGCTGCAATGCACATTCTCCTTTTTAAATTATCCTCTTAAGGAAATTACTGATTTTAAGGAAAATCTTAAGATTTGACTTAAGATGCTATGGAATATGGCACCTGATCCATTTTCCAACCTGCCTACAGGCATATTGCATATTTGCAGGATAATTAGGTATCAGTTACATGAAGCGTATGATTAACGTAAATTAAATTACGCATCAGGAAAACAGCCCAACAAGACAAATAACACTAATAGAAGAATTTATGCATTAGATGAAAACATTTTTATAATGAAATTATCAGAAAAGTTATAAACATAACTGATAATTTATACTTAGATTATCATTAAAAGTTAGGAGACATAAGTACCCTTACTGCACCAAAACGAAACTTTATATAACAATAAACAAACAAAAGCGATGCTTCAAAGTAATGGAAAGCAGTTATTAAACATTTGATGAAGAGTAATCGGAATGTTAATAGATGCAATGGTTACAGTCCCGGAAAATGAACTGTAAATGGATTATGAACCTGACAAAGTTATGTGGCATACTTGTAGAATTAAAACAATTTGTGAAGCAATTCATCTGCTGCTAAAAAGGTATTGAGAAGGTCAACTGACTCTTGCACTCAGAAATGTTGGTGTTTACGAGAGTATCTGTCATCTTCTTAACGAGAATGTTTTTCTCTTGTGGATAATGGTAAAAAGTACGGTGTCTGAGAACTGGGGTGCTTGAAACAGATCAAATACAAGCGGCATATGTATACTGGGTGTTGCGATAAGCTTGCTTTCAGTGTTGTTTTTTTGTCTGTGTCCTTCTTTAACAGAAGATTGGAATATTTCATGAATCATTAAAACTTTACCTAAATATTGTTCAAAGCAGAAATATATGTCTGCTTTTTATATAAGTATTATACATACTTACAGAGGCATACCATAAGGCTGTGGGCAATTAAAAGGGCCTTAAAACACAATATATTTAAACAATTCGAAGGATAACAATTATCAAAATTGCAAAGTTTCAGCTAAAAAATCCAGCAAATACCAATCATACGTATTGTAGTTCGATAACCATTGTCATAATTTTAAGCTGGTAGCGATTTGTTTCAAATGGTGACTATATGTGCATTGCTATGTACTATCATAGGTAAAATCAATTTTTTATGTGTGCTCTTCTTTAAGACTAAATCGATTTATTGTTTTACGTACTTTAAGTAAAACATTCAATCTGCGGGTAGTAGAGTGTGCCCCTTTATTTGTCCTAGTCAGAACAGACCTGTTCAATAAATATCATGTGACGTCATGACAATGCATCCATTTCGCTAAAATGAAGATTCAGCAATTAGGAAAACCTAGTTGACACTTGTTACCGCATTTTGAACATACATTTTGCACGTTGTTCTTTGAAACGTACCAGAAATATAGATGTAATTGATGAACACTTTCCCGATTCATATACTTCAACCATTTAGGTGCCGATGACTGGATATCACGCATACTAGAAACAAGACAGTTTAATGAGTATTTACAAGTCAATAAAATATTAGTCTTCTGGCCCGAAACGTATTTAACGATTTATAACACTGGCAAACACGCATTTTTAAAAGATTCCATGTTGAGAAAGGGTTTCAATGACAAATATCGTGTAAGCGTCAGAAAAAGCGCCATCAGGTCGTCAATTGGCCTAACAGCTATTTATTATACACTTTCACTAGCATTAACTTTTATCATAAATTTCATTCAAATGTTTATTAAAGATTATAACTTTTCTTATATACAAAAAGCATTATAAAAATTATTCAAGGTAGGTCTCATGTTATCAGCAAGATCTAATCACCTGCATTAAAAGGTGCCATACAAACAGATGGTCACCTAATCAAAATGTTTGACTTTTAACTTGATAAACATAAATTTATTTTCTTGGTTTATGTATATGTTTTTAAACAATATTGTCAATGATAGTGTGAGCATCTTGTAGATATCGCACTTGAATAACTGATTTTATTAACTAAGCCTATACACATACTCGTATATGTTGAATTCTGGGATTGATTTTAATCACAAACAAAGTACATATGTTTTAAAAACAGTATGTTTCTGCCTTTGCAGTATGCAACAGACATGATTTTAGGTATGCATTTGACCAAAAGGCTTATTTTTCGAAATAAAGTCTTTTACTTATTATTGTCATAAACAGTACTCTATCTATCACTTAGATAATGTTTGCTACAATATGATCTAAGTAAGGTTGACAGCATTCAAGGGCATAACGGTTCCAGCTATTAATAGTGTTTTTTCAAATGTTGTCACGTGTTTGACTAACAGTCAATGCAAACGAAGCAAGGCAACAATTGTAAAGCAACAGTCTAACAGATTTATTCAATAACTCCAAGCTACGAGTTTAACAAAGGAGCTAGGAGTGTGACTTGTCCTTTCTTCGGGCTGAGTTTCCTGTGTTTTAAACTAAACATAAGAAACAAACATAAAATATTTGTTTCTGTTTTCCCCGAATCTTATATTTGTACGCTATGTCAAAATATAAACTTGAGGGAGGTAACTGGAGTGACCTCCCTCATGATCTGCAACTGTAACATCATCTTTAAGTAATGTTCCTTAGACTCACAGAATTATCGGCGCAATTTACTAATATTGTGTTTTCGGTTCCATTTGTCAACACTGTACAATTAAGAGCCGCACCCTAGGCATTTGCAATTCTGTAGGTCCCTGAATAATGTTTTTTTTTCTACAGATGGAAGTTCGGCAGATATTACACAAATCGTTCGCCGTAGAAATTCTTATTAAAATCTACATAATTGCACTATAATAAGTACGGAAGAATATCTACTCCATTCCAGGGTATAAAATAGAAGGAGAATGACTCGGCTAAGTAATAATACATATTGATATTATGATTTACATTTATGATAACTTATTTTTCCATTCAAATATGTGGGCGTCTAAAACTAAAACAAAAATATATCTTGTTAATACAGTTGTCATTCGTCTTGCTATTTGTTCGCAATCTGTGTTGTTTCAGGGACGGACATACCTTCTTAGTTACTTTTACATTGAAAAATCTCTGCAATACTGATTATGGCGGTTTTACAATTTTGGAAAATACCATGGTCTATAAGAAGTTGAACTTTTGAGGGTAGTTTTTAAAGTTGGTAGTTATCTAATAAATAAATGTAGTGAATGACTAAGTTATGTAATTACTCAAAGGAAAGACAAAACACGATTTTAAGAAATATTTTTCTCCTTAAAATGGAAAATTATTTTAGCTGCAAACTAATTAAACGATTCTGTAAACTAGTTTTGCTCTGTTTGAATATTGTGAAAGACCACGAATATATTTTTGCGTCTGTCTCACTAAAAAATGAAAATCCTGTTGCATTATGGGCATATTGAACAGTAAATGAATAAAACATACCAAAAGCTGTCAAATTATTAATTTTGATAAAGCAAATTCGGAAACAGACATTGTGCAATGATTAATCTTTTTAGAAAAAGTCAGTATTTACAAAACTATAATTTAAGTACTAAAATATATATGTGTCTATTTACTAGTTTAATTCCTACCTGGTGTAATGAAACTCTAGTTTGACTATCCATTGCAAGTATATGTTGATAATTCACCATTTTTGTAAGGATTCTTTTCATTTCTCTCTGTTTATAATAGAACTTACTTAGCATAAATTGTTTTTAAAATATTTTCAAAAGCATTTTCACTGTGTAATACAGGGTGTTCCTTGGTCATATGGCATTTTGGCCACACTGAACAGATATTTCATTCAAAAGACAAACATAATCTGAAAATACTGTAGGAATGTTGCAAGCAAGGCAAATGCTTTACAAATTATACCGCATGTTTTTTGTGAAAGTTAATGGCAAGTCCAAAGAAATGAAAGTTTTTTGCTAGTTTCATTTCCGAGAAATGCAAATATTTTAATTGACAGCGTTAACTGAAAGTAAACACAACTTACACAATACGAAAATAGAATAATCGAAAGAATAAAAGATTTAAAGAATGTACCGTTTCTCTGTGGGAATCACTGGATGAAAACAATTATCAATGCATGCTATTCAAGTGTTTCATGCGCCATCAATATTGGCTTACATTCTGATGCATCTATGCGATAGAAAATATCCAGAGTTTTACAGTAAGTAATAATTTGTATCCATGCTTGGTTTATCGTAGAATAACCCGCATTTGGAGTTCGTATGCTTAAGAATATATCACGAAGGCTTAAGTGATATGTCATTACACAAAAGAACGACAAACGAGGGTTATTCTACCAAAAACGAAACTTAGATACCTATTTTTTTCAATTCTAACTCGACTTATTTGAAACAACATTTGACGAAAAGTGAGAGAACTATTTTCATCGAGCATTATATTACACTTGCGTGCTACGCACCTAGATTTTGCCGTTGAAGTTTCCTCCCGCGAACTCTGTAAAGACGCCTGTTTAAAGTGACTTTCATTCATGAAAGATGCATATGCGGTATTCAGATTATTTAACAATGTAAACTGCAGTCTCATTAGAAAGAAAAAACTATAATAATTTTCAAGTAAACGTTAAGGAATTTCATTTCCAGGAATGGTTAGAATACGCAATAACGGTTCAAGTTTCGAAAAGTATTGGTATCGAGTATAGATAAATGAGACAGTTTCTTTTGATACATGACATCATTGTGTAAACAAAACAACAACAAAACAATAAATAAAGTCAGTGTAAATGGTATCGTAATATTTATCAATTTAACTGGACGTATGTCATCCATTGGACCTTCCCCCCCCCCCCCGTTTTACCTCTTGTCGGGACAACCAAGTCATCCACAGTATGCCATGTAAGATCCCCTATACGTCGGATAAATTAAACAGCCAAAACCCGGTGCACGCGCAGCGTCGTTGAAGGTCGGTTTATTGCAGAATAACCCAAATAGAAATTGTTATACATGTATGTAGGTGATTCGCTGGTCGTGCTGGAATATATGATAAATGTTTTGTAATTTTGATATTTGCGTTTTTAAAGATCGACGCCTTCGCCGTTAGAATATTTGCGACTATTAATAACCGTATATAGTGTCACAAATGTCAAAAATACCAAACAGTTAACCATATTCTAATGCAAAATACGATAAAACGC
>JAFMSR010000012.1:21741926-21775063 GCA_022818135.1 Saxidomus purpurata | reverse complement strand
TCAACATAATCATCCTTGAATATGCCATTTAAGAAGTTGACATGCTGATCTGCCAAAATATTTTCATCAACACCAATGACGTCATTATCACTGTCAAAATCACTGAGTTTGGGATGCGGTTCTAAACCGGGTCACTATAAATATTCGGGAAGGCGTTCAAAGCCACACTTAGCAGCTGCTGCTACAATTACTTGTGAGATGTGCGCAGGGGCATTATGCTGAAGCAAAATGATATTTCCTCAAAGAAAAGCATATGACCCCTAATTCTGATACTTATCTCTTAAGTTAGCACTGTTAGAACACGAGCTCTGAACATCGCCTCGATTATATGAACATTTGTTCATAGTGTCATGAAGATCTTTTTGGGCATTTAGGAGACACGGAGCAGACAACAAATGCAAGGTTCAAACTTTGTTACTCTGAGTACTGACCTTGTAACACTAGTTCTCGACGAGGCGAACAATTGAAGCCTTCAAAAATCTCCAAGGGGTTAAGGAGACAAAATGCAAGATTTGAACATTTTCCATCCCTGTGATTTGACCTTGAAGCGGTGGACTTCTGCATGTCGTTTCGAGAAGGTTAGCATTTAAACCAAGATTATGAAAATCCCGCATGAGGTTAAGTAGTTTACTCTTTATTGCGACACGATTAGCTGCGTTTCCTATATAAACATATAGGGGGAAAAGCTGTATTATACTTTACCGTGAAAGACAGCACGTTTTTCCAAAGAGGACGCAGGCTTAATGACATTTTTCAGATTTTGTTGCTATAAATAAAAGCCAGTCACAATGTTTTGTCACATGACAATTACTGACATATCATCATATGTAAATATATACTAATCGAAATTGCTTACAGTGGGTTTCCCAAGGAAGATAAACAAAGCAATAACCCTTGTAAATCTACAGATTTAAACGTTACGTTAGAACTCACTGCCCTATGTTTTGTACCACTCGATCATTTTGAAATTCATATAACGAAAGTATCTACCTAGTGTCTGCAAGACATGATAGCTTTCATGCTGTGATAGCTAAAAATAAGCCGTAATAATTGGAAGGGTTAATAATTAAATAAAGATGTTCGTTTGAAGTTTCGTTTTGTATAGTATTCATATTATTGTTTCCATATTGCCAATATTTCAATTAATGCAAGCAAAGTATGTCAAACAAATATATATACCGATTGTAAAACGAAAATTGATAATACAAATTTAATAACAAAAAACATACTACAAATACAAAGCAATTTATTTTACCTTCGTCACTTTAAAACGGAATCCCGTTGAACTGTCAGCTTGTCGATATTTATACATACTATGTTAATATTTTGCTTTTTTAAACGTCGATTATGAACAATAAGGTAAAATTCAGCCCGTCGATCGGTACCAATGTGTTAGGATTTGCTTAAATATAATCAATACTATAATATCTATTTTCTTCTAATAATGTAGATTTAATCAACTAAACCAGAAGAAAAGAGGGAATGCCAGTTTTAACTATGGTTTTAAGGAAAACATATCGTATTCACAATATCGACCATTCAAATCAAAAGCCAACATCTTAAATACTTCACCGTCACACAATACAGAAAAGTTCATTACTTTCGTTTTCGTACATGAGAAACTGTTCTTGTCGAGTATTTGTTCATACAAGCATGTCATTGTCATTCGGAACACAACGTTAAACAAAACAGTAGAAATAACAAGTCTCATTGAATGACTATTGTATGCATAAGTTAATACTGTATTACCTGAAGTGATTACAGTATACACCACTAGACAGCTATGTTGAACCGTATAATTATGTCCCGGAACGTATATATCACACGTGTGTGATATACTCGACCGTAAATATAACACGGGGTTAATATGACATATTCGTTTGGTCATTTTGACAGTTTACACCGAATTTCACACGCGTGATCTATTCGGTCGAATTTTTCACACGCGTGATATATTCGGTCGAATTTTTCACACGTGTGATATATTCGTTCTGGTTATTTTGACAGTTTACACCGAAATTTATTTGTGATATTTTAGTGTATAAAACTACTAATTATACTTTTGTAGGAAGTGGGTGGCAACCCACCCGTCCCTGGGCCGTTTGCCGAAGCCGTTGTAACAATGTTTAGGGACCCCATAGAATAATAACCCCAGTCATTATTTTTTTGAAGAATAGTGTTTAATCTGTGATAAATGTATTGTGTTATACAGAAAAAAATGTATAGTGATTTTTTATAATCAATGCTGTTCTGAGATAATTTCCTGTTAATAATCACCACTCAAGGGCCACACGAACGCAGTCGATAACTTTCAAGAACACCCGATCGAAATTTGACCAAACATTATTTATACAGATTAAAGACATAATACAGACCACTCCTTCGAGTGGGGATGTCTAGTTCCCATAGAATGTGTTGGGACCGATCGGATCGACTTATGTACCTCATGCTACATCTTATGGGGTATACATTTCTCAGTTAATTCGGTTTGCCAGAGCGTGTAGTCATGTTGAGGATTTCAATGAACGTAACAATATATTACAAATAAACTTCTTCAACAGGGCTACCGTTATTACAAATTGCGTAAATATTTTGCTAAATTTTACTATCGTAATTCTGATTTGGTTTTGAAATTCAATAGTAATCTAAAGACTCTTCTGCGAGAAGGTATTTCAAAACCCGATTTTTATGGGGATGTGGTTTACAAACTTCGTAAGATTTTGGGTCATGGCAATTTTCCAACTGTATTTGCTAAAATTATAAAACGTTTTGTTAAAAGAGGTTACGACCCGACTGTTTTGAGACACACCGCATGTTTGGTATTCAACCCGTTTACAGTTGGACGCTATGCTTCCCTCTTTGATTGTGTCTGACGGAAGAGGGGGAGGACTCTGTGATGGGCAGTTTTTAAATCCCACTGGGACGAAACTGTTTTGATTTCTGTCCTCTGGCCTGTTTCGTCGGGCCCTTAAGGGTGTTTCTCTTGGTGCTCTGCCTTCTGCAAAGGCATTGAGTACATACGTTTTTTGGTTCTCAAGGTTTGCTTTTTTATATATATTTATACACGAGCATTTTTGTGTTTTACATACCATGTCTTTTGTTTCCATTGCGTGTGTTAGAGATTCACCTAGCAGGGATTACTTTTATTTACACTGTCCTGTGACTTTGGAACATGGTGGGGGTAAGAGTGAGGTTGGGTGCGCACCATAAACCGGTTTAAGCTCCCCAGTGGTGTTTTTGCCACTGACCGTTCCAAGGCGGTGCCCCACTGTGTTCCGTTAATTGTTCGTTTTGTCCTCGTGTGTTTGCTTTGTATGCTTGTGTGTGTTGGTGGTGTATGTTTGTGTGTGTACATGATTGTGTGTGTGTGTGTTGTGTGTGTGTGTGTGTGCGTGCGTGCGTGCGTGCGTGCGTGCGTGCGTGCGTGCGTGCGTGCGTGTGTGTGTGTGTGTGTGTGTGTGTTGGTGGTGTGCACTTCTGGGTGCTGTGGGGCTCGTTTTGGGGAGGCTGCGTTTTTGGTACGTGGCGTTCCCTGTTTGATATTATTTTTGTTTTTTTGGTTGTGTTAAGCAGAATCTATGCGGCATAACTTAATCAACCATATTTGATTGTTTTAAATATGTTGTTTTGTTTTCTTCAAATTGATCAAAAAGTGACGTATTCGTTGAAAATTTCGTTTTTATTTGTCTTTCTCTGCATGTGAGATATTCGTTTTCGTGTTCCTATAAAATTCGAAGTCAAACGTATACATCACATATTATGTGCCATATACGTTTCACGCGAATACTATTTTCGACCGAATATATCACACGTGTGACATATGCGGTCGAATTTTTCTCTCGTGTGACATATACGTTCCGGGACATATACGGTTCAACACAGCTACAATACGAGCAATACTTTACTTCCCTGTTTTTTTTTCACAAGTAAATGCATTTGATTGTTTATCACTTTGATAATTCCCAAATTCATACAATTCTATACCTTTTTTACAGGTTAAATTTAATATTTTTGAAGAAAGACTTCATAATCTTTCCATTATTATGCATTTGAGACAATTAAATGATATGATATTTCACAACAAATAGACAATTATTTATACTACCTCCTACCGTATTAGTGTAGTATGACGTCACGCGAGGTAACTAGCTCTTACCATAATACTGAAGTATACTTTATACAGTATCGTGCTGACGATTGGTGCACTTTATGTAAATCACTGTTTTAAAATGCATGTACAAGTAATGAAGAAATGTAACACGGAGAAATAGTAAAATGAGAATCCTGCAAAACATAAAAAGTTTTACAAGTTTTGTTCGATTTTTAGAATTCGTATTTTCGTCTAGCAAGGGTCCGTATATTATTGTAATATCAATGTATCATGTGTGGATGACGAAAATAGTAAATGTATAAAAAAAATTATATCATCATTGAAAAATTGGCATTTTGTTAGAATTTTGCAAAACATAAAAAGTTTGACAAATTACAATACGTATTTTCGTCTAGCGTATCATGTGTGGATGACGAAATTAGTACATTTGTATTAAAGCTTTTCTATAATCAGTGAAAAATGAGCATTTTGATAAATAGTTAAATTCATTACCAAGAACACAGCTATTACAGAAAAACATATACGTTTTCATTCATCCACTCTTTTCAACTATTTCCTGCTCAATAAGCAAATGAAGGAAGCAGCAGAAACAACAATAATTACCTCCCTTCTCGTCAACTTCAGCAGGCAGAAAAACGGTTTCAGTGAACTTAAAAATACTTTCAATTATTTATCGTATTTCGGCGACGCATTTTAGTACGAGTTCTGAAATTTGTATAGATCTCTTATAGCGTGTTAAATACTATCAAACTAACGGGCTATGGTACCATGTGTCGAGCAATGGCCACCGACCCTGTTTTACCGTATACCTTACCTGAGGTTCTCAGTATTCCGGATTCCCTATCAAAACGTTTAACCCCAAGATAGGTTTAAAACATAGACTTGTTGCTTTTCTATACCTTCATTCTGATGTTCTATGCATACTTCGTTGTGTCATATTCATATATAAGAAGCAGTATTAAGTGCCAATTATATCATGCAGCGTAATGCAAATGGCTTATATCAGTTTCTTTACAGTCCTGCACACCGAACCCCCATACAAGCCTCTATCACGTAATAGGGCGATAACGATATATTTATTGCTATGCTGTTATGCCATTCTTTAAAAGTACTATATACAATATTGATATGATACATTCCCTACGAAAGACATTTTGGGATTTTGCATGCATATATGGTGTACTGTATTTCAGATCAAAATCGTGGCATCCGACCCAAAGATAGGGTTATAAGCTTTGTCCCGTAGGCTCTTTTGGACTTCACCTTACACTGCTCTACATATTTCATTGCGTTACATTCAAGTAATAATTATAGCAGTAATACGCAGGTAATATGCAAGTACTGCATATATATTTCTAAAGGAATATTTAAGGTGTCGGCCGCTCATCCCGGAGGTTGTGGGTTCGAGCACCACTGGGGTCACGACCGTACTTCCTCATATAACACCAGTACTGTTTTTTTTCAGGAAGCGGACTCGAGAGTGAATCGATAAGCTACTAGCTCTCTTCGCAATCGAGCTAAAAAAAATAGTAGAAACTAAACTAAAGGAATGTTCATGTTTCAACATAATAATGTACTTCGAACTCCAGTAAGGACACCGTATGCATAGTTTGTGATTTTTCGTTAGGTGTTACCTTTTGTTATGCTATACATGATTCAATATGTCACATCTCCTGTGATATTCAGTAAAAGTACTAAGAAGAGCATACGAAATCTTTCTGAAGGAAACCTTTGTACTTGAAAGCCCCATATGGAGTTTCCAACCGGCCCTTTATTAGGGTATAAATGTTGCTTGTTGGTTTTGTGACTTCATTTGTCAATGTTATATACACATGTACCTGCCTTTTAGTGTCACATAACCTGCACAAGCCAATATCAGATTTGCCATTTAGTATTATATATCAGGTATCCTATTGTACTTTCTATGATTTTTTAAATCTCTGTATGTAGGACTTCATATCGGTGACTCCAACCCCAAAATAGGGTTATACAGACTGAATGCTTTCTATGACTTGGTCGTACGGTTGTATACAGGTTACATCGTGTCACATTTAGAGGCAATTAATGTTTTAAAGTAAACAATAACATGCTTGTACTAATAGCTTAACTACCTGCAATACTGTTCTTATGTCATTACTGAATACACAATGTCAATTGAAGATAAAATCTAAAGTGGTATTGGTAAAATGGTAAAACATAATACAGTTTGGTTAAGTATATTCTCGGAACGAAATTTAGGGAGGGGGTATATAGTTCGGTGCTTGATCGGTGGGTCAGTCGGTCGGTCAGACGTACAATGATCAAGCACATTGGAAGGAAGTGTAGTGTACAAGAACCATAACTCCATCTTGACTAATTACATTACATGAGTTATTGCCCTTTGTTCTCTTTCCTATTTGTTTTCCAACTTTCATGGTGTAAACATCCTTCATCAAACACAAGTGTTATTTCAAGGCAAACACTTTGAGCTCAGCCGGAATTGTTATTATAAACGTAAGCATGTAGACAGCAGAACCTCTCCAAATGTGGGACATCTGCCCTTGTTATTACACAACTTTTTTCATGCTCGAATCCATTTGGGAATAAACTGTTTAGTTTAACTGTAGCTTTATGCATATAAAAACAAAAGTAAAGGAACTTCGAACGTCATTGAATATTTGTATACACCTATTTCTTAAATATTTTGATACTATTTGATACCATTACATGTATATTCATTCAATGTTTGAGCACAAAAACTGTGTCGAGCATGAAAACGGTTTTATAATTACGGGGCCAGGATTCAACAAAAGTAAGTTTCATGCCGAAAATAAAACTACATCTACTCCAAAAAATTAGAAAAATTTAATGCAAAATGTGCATGTATAAAAGATAGTAGAGTATATTTTCATCACTTAGTAAGTTAAACATGAATTGTCTAACGTGTAAAAGCAAAATGTAATATAAAACAAGAAAATACAATAAAATGCAGTGTTGTGATAATTTCAAAGTGACAAATAAATATTAAATGAAAACATTATCAACTGAGTATTACTTACAAGACTTTACTTTCGCTTTTACTTTTTTGAAGGCAAATCAGCCCCAATAATTCAAAACCCAAGTTCGCGAATTCATGAGCTGGCAAACAATTCACTAAGTAGCAAGTTTGCCAATGTTACTACCTGAATTGTGAAACTGTAGGTGAAAAGAGAGTTTTTTAAAAGATACTTTAGATATATTTGTGATAACAAAATTTTAGTTTATTACACAGGCTTTTCTTTAACGCAAATTATACAATAACAACAATTGTGTAGTCACTTGAAATAATATAGAAACGTATTGTCTATTATGTGTCAAGTATATGCTGCATCACGCATTTAACAGACACACATATAAATATGGAACAGATTCAAAATTTGTTTGCAGGTAAAAAGAATGTTTGATCAATAACAAAGTTTTCAAGTGACGAAGAAATTTTCGAAGCCAATATAAAAGCTTTAAACGGACACAATAACGCTTTCACTGCTAAAATATGGCACAGTTTAGTCTTCCTGGCTCTCTTCAATGGTTTTTTTGGCGTTTCTTTGACCTCTTTGTTGAATTTTCAGCCCTAGTATCACCGGTTTCTGTAAAGGAAATTGGGAAAAGTATACAACATATTAACAGTAAGATGTAGACATTTTTGTGGAAAAAGTACCTTTTCACTCCTGTTTATATTATCTTGTGAGTCCCTTCAGTCTCAAAGAAACTAATATTTTAAGAAGTAATTTCTATAAGCATAATTCTATCATACAATGACTCGAAAATGGAACTGTTATTCAGAGACGTTTTATGTAAAATACAAATTTAACCTTTTGTATTTTTCTCGCAATAAATTATCCATTTATATAGTTTTTAATGTTTTAACATGTGTTAAAAAATACTTAAAACAAAATGATCACTATGAAATTGATTTTTAATAAAAGTTCAATTATTGTTTCAAATATCTAAAACAATTACAGACGCACACTGTCATCATCTAACTGTCTCGCCTTTTAATTGATGATAATGAAAAATAACTTCACAGTAGTATAATCATGCTAAAAACAAAATAAAATTTAACTCATCTCACACTGTTACTAAATGTGAGCTTTATCCCTGATGTTTTAATAATTAAGGAATAGTGCCTCACAGATCTTTTATAACACAGTCTCGACAATTGAATGATGACTCCGATATTCAATTAATAAACCTCATTGTTTGTTTGAGAGGTCTACTAATCGTTATTGAATGCAAACTGACGACTTGTAAATACACAAGACATCATTTCACTGTGAATGGCATGAGAAGTACAGCGTATTAAGAGTCCTATGATTCAATAACTTGTCTACTGTTGTTTTCCGCACAAGCACATATACTGTGTATTACCTTGAAAAACTTCGTCCTCTATCGATACAGATTTATCGAGGTGAAGCCGATTCATACATTTTGACATACTTCCGCTGCCTGAAGACACACTTTCGCCACAGTCGTCACTACTGCTGTGACCCATACCCGAATCCCTTCGGGCACCGCCACTTGGTTCTCCTCGCATCATTCTCTCTTGCTGTTCTCTGGCCAGGTTCTCCATTTTCTTAAAAGTAATTTGTTTGATTTAAATTAGTTTTGTATTAGCTAACGAAAACTTTTCACCAAATAATTTCGCTTTCCGACATTTCTCTTGCACAGTAAGTTGAAATTATTTTGTGAAGGTGCTGAACAGAACTTTATCATATTAAACACAAAACAGTACAACTCGTGTAGATGACAAATATGTATGCTTATTTCAAAACATTGGTCGCCTAATTGATGCAGATTTATGCAATCTAAGAAACTTTCCAACTGTCCAAATTTACCGTTAACGCTTGATCATTGTCGCCAAATTCCTTTCCACCTCCATCAAAATATTTTTTCATCATTTCAACATTATGATGGCAAAATCTATCTACTTACCACTGATTACTATAGCCGCTTCTTTGATGTGGACTATTTGCCCGACACGCGTAGCTCTACGGTCATAAGAAATCTTAAGGTACACATGGCAAGAAACGGTATATTTGACGTGTTTGTCAGTGATAATGGCCGAAATTACGCTTCTCAAGAATTCGCAAATTTTGCGAAGGACTGGGATTTTGAACATGAGACCTCATCTCCCCTTCATCCAGCAAGTAATGGGTTACAAGAAAAAACTGTTTCAATCGTGAAACGACTTCTGTAGAAAGCAAAAGACAGCGGACAAGACCCTTACTTAGCTATCCTGGAATACAGGAACACACCCCTTTCACGAGGTTACTCTCCTGCCCAGCTACTTTTAGCGAGAAGAACGTGTCAGTACTACCCACTACCCAAGATATGCTAATGTCCAAGTATATAGGTCCCGAAATTGTAAAAAATCTCAAAAATCCTACTTCGATAAATCATCGAAAGCCCTAAGTCTGCTGAAAGTTAACAACTCAGTGCGTGTTCAGTTTGGCAAAATATGGAAGCTAGCAAAGGTCACAAAGGTCCTGAATTATAGGTCATACATAGTGCAAACACACAATGGTGCTTCTTATAGGCGGAACAGACGCTGGCTTATCAAAACATCAGAAAACGTGTCTCAAATTAACCCATGGGAGATCAAAATTTTAGCAGACCTAGTAACCCCTGTGAACCCCATTTAGTTCCGCTGCAAAGTTCAAGTTCTACGGCCCCTTATGTAACACAGTTCGGGAGAGAAGTGAAGGTCAATCAGCGTTTTAAAGGTGATGAATGGCAGAACTAATTCTCGAGTTCATTCAGTGTTCATATAGAACTATACTAGAATTACATTGTACCAGTAAACGTGACTTCTTGAGACTGTTCTTAATTGAATTACAAATATAGTAAGTAACTGTAAAGTTCATTTTCAAATTTCATAATTCATAACGCTTGTGGTTATCAACAGCTTGTTTATTATTTGATTGTAATCCGTCACAATCATTCACTTATCTAAGATATTCCTATTTGTGAAGAAACAGAGGGAAATGTAGTATTTTACAATTCAAAAGTTCACTCTTTACTAAATACATTACTGTATTTAGTAAATATTTAGTAAAGAGTGAACTTTTGAATTGTTTCATAATTATTCTCCCTTCGGAGTTACTTTTTGTGAGTAGTATTTTATATTATCATGAAACAGATTTTAGACTATACCACGTGACCTCTATGTTTATGATATACTGTAGAAGAATCGGCAGTCGTTCAAATAGATTCGTATAGCACACATCTGTGTCTTGCTTATTATTTTATACCAAAATCACTACAATGTGTATTTTGCTTTGACCTTTCCAGTGCTATAACTGTCATGTTGTATCAAAACCATAGTAATTCAAAATGATTTGGCAATATACATTACGTGTCGGACACCAAATCGGGGTCTCAAACAAGGAGAAAATTATAAACTAAGACTCGTTGGATCAATGTCTTGACCTTACTTTGCTATGCAATGTTTCATGTGTCACATTGAGAAAAAGTGGATGTTAACAAGTAAAATACGTTTAAATTAGCAGCTTAATTGCCTGCAATATTGTCAATACGTTATTAAAATATAATAACTTAAAATTTAATGATAAGCGAAGTTGAAATGTACAAAGGTGTTGCTAGAAGGATAAGAAAAAAATGTTTTGGTTAGTTTTAAGGTCACTTGCATCGTACAACATAACTACGTCCATAAGTTAATCTCGTGAAATACCTTTCTATGAAACGTAAACGGAAACGGGAACATGCACTAATCAAAGCGCTGAAGACGCTGGATTTGTTTGTGTATTCAAAATATTTGTCCTTTGTTTTATTGTGACGGCTATTTTCAGTCTGTTATCTTCATTAGTGAAGGCTTTACCAGTTGGTTATAAGATATGAACAGAATGCAACAGTTATAAATCGTATTTTGGATCGAATTGTCTCTGTTTCTATTCCCGGTACACATACACAGCAGGGATTTTCACTGTACTCAACAAAATGTTCTATTGTCTAAAATCAGACTCAGATCGAGCAGCTAGTAGTTACGGCGCTTCGATAACACAAACGAGCAGGCAATAGCACCGATCAATAAGGGGATCAATTTATTGTGCGGACCGACAAAGTAATAATGCGTATCTATAATGCCACAATATACATTTATAGAACGAATATGGCAGAGACCAGGAAGTAACGATGTTTAAATGTTTTTCTGCAGTCATTGATATGTATTTTAACAAAATAGCTCATTCGATGCGTTTCAAGATAACGAGGCCTACAGTCGAATATAGGGTAAATTGCCTTCTACTTAAAACAATCACCACCTATGTAATATAACAAATCGTTTAAACATCAACATTAACGTATCCTAACACTTGTTTTCTGCTTAAGGTGCTCACGCGTAATTCTAATACATGTATGAACTCAAACTAGCTCGCGCCAGGTCCGCAGAATAAACATATCAGCAATACGGAAAGTTATAATTACGTTCCTTGCCGCGCATTGAATAAAATGTATGAATGGATGGACATAATCGTAAAAAGAGAACGTGTAAACATGCGCGTAAATATGCCTGGCTGTTCAAAGTATTTCAGTCTTTAAAATGACGATCAGGCTTATACATTTTGTTGTCACAGAAACTCCAAAACATGTTTTCTTTCCGCACAAGGTTTAAGAAATGGCCGGCGGGTTAAGAAATTGGAACTATTTCTATAGGGTGTATATATATAAAGTAAATAGTCCCTTATTTTCACGCATCATTGTAAAATGAAATACATCCACGGTTCTTAATCGAAAACAGTTTACTTTAGTTATATTTACAAAATTTAGCTGATGTTGTATGAGTTTATAAAATTATATATTGAAACAATACAACTTTCATGTCTACAATGGCCATATGGTTTCAAATGAAGACTCATAATTTGGGATTATATGCTGACTGACGTGCCGGAGCTACTTTCAGATTTGGTACTTAAGGAATAGGCTTCGGAAAACGGTAAGTAAATTTGTTTGTTACACAAACAAATAAAAACCGGGGACTTGCCCGAGTGTAATAAAAAAGTGTAATTCAGATAGAATGCTCTACCATTATTCTGTATTTCATTTAATATTATTCTGTTAATCTTGCGAAACATTCGTCTGCCTTACGTCACACGTGTGACATGGTGTAGATGGGGATGGATTTTACACAAGAAGGACACATGCATATGAAAGTCTAAGGTGGCCGACGCCTATTTCTGTCATTAGGTTGAACTGTTGTTCTTCATTAAGACGTTGATAAATACGGTATTGTATATAATAGTCCAGTCCCTGAGGACCTCCCGTGTGCAAAAAAGTGTACCGGCTAATTTTCATATCAATGTTTAGATAAATGTCTGAAGTGTCAGAAAAATTTGGGTGGACTTGACGCATGATGGTACGTTTTCGGAAATCCAAGATGGCGTCCAAGATGGCCGCCAAAATACTGAAAAACCACTAATTTTCACTTTTCAGTCCCTATTAAGTAAAAAATAACATATTTTTTAATCCTTATGTACATAAACAATTGAATACATGTCTTTCCACTTAATAAAGTTGTTTTATGCCATATTTTGTGACACATATTGAAAATATTTAAAACAATCCCTGAAAAAATGTGTGAAAAATGACTAAAAAATCATAAGGGGTGTAAATTTTCATGTCTCTTGTTAAGAGTTCGAGCCAGAGTTTCAATATTATTATTTTAGATGTAAATGTCATCTTTTTCTTTACATTAGTGTCTTTTTTATTGTTATAGGACACCTTTCTATTCGTTTATTGCCATTTTCTTATAAGTGGGTGGGGTAAATGAATTTACATTGCGAAAGCCTTATATGCATTTTCAAGCGTTTCTTTGTCAAGAACTTAATATTTCTATCATGTTTGCCAGGATTTTCACTGAAATCTGTAATTATGTAGTTCTTAACAATACATTCTCTTTGTTTTAATCGATCTTTTGTCATTGTTGCTTTGGTAACAGCTTTTGAAAATATGAAAACTGGCTATTGTTGTTATTCAGGTGAGTTTTGTTTAACAAAAAAAAAAATGTGTTTTCTTTTCATATAATAATACAAAATATACAAACTGGTCAAGCTGAGTCGCAAGAGAGTGATTGAAAAATTGAAATAGCATTCGGATGTTGGTCATTTCGGATAACATTAAAAGTTAAATGATATGAAAATCCGTATGTAATGTACCCTTTTAGACGATGTTTTCTTTCTTATATGGAGAGTATGTTATATAAATGTAGCAGTCCCATATCAAATAAAGAAGGAAAACTATATCGCTATATCCAGAGTCGTTATATACGGAGTTCACTGTAAATTGTATGTAGTTTAGTTGATCAATGATGATATGTTTAGGCTCTCGTTTATAGAGTGCAAGTTTTAGTTAAATTATAGTAAATATTTTCACCATTATGTTAAAGAATATTGTTTAAATACACGGAGTTTATAGACTGAAGGATGAGTTAGCTCCGATTTTCATCGTGAAATTTAAAGAGAACTTCCCGAAAAGTTTTTTTTCAGAAACTGTCACAGTTAGCACATTTTAACACCTGCATGTTGACAGCATGTTACCCTTGTAGCTTTTACAGAAACTAAAATCTTTTATTATGTGCCGAGCATGATAAATGAGGTCACATTTCTTTTACATGCATGCATAATAATGAACATTTGTCACAATGTATGAAGATATCACACTATTTTAACAAAAAATAAAAAACTCAATGAAACTCTATCATTGTCTCATTTATATCATGTAGTTTGTGTAATCATTTCGCCAAAGCGTATATGAAAGACAGTTAAATTTTATAGACTATATATATATATATGTGATACCAATCATTTGATAAATGTCATATATGAATGATACTTCTTTAATTACTGAACTCGATTGAAACTTTCATACAAACTCAAACTTTATGACCGGCATAATGGGGATATTTGTTACATTGTTTGACAATCATTGATTGAATTTAACATAAAATTTGTATTTTTTCATTCTCTTCAAATACAAGAGCAATGTTAAAAACTGATAGCTACTATTTTTTTGCACAGAAGCATTTTTTTTTCGAAATTTTAAAAGACAATTGCAATATGACAGCAGTGATTCATTATTATTCTTTTTTGCTTAAATTATTTTGGCGATACCTTATGAAAACAGCATATCATGGTAAAAGGACATAAAGTATTACACCAGATATTAGATATCGGAAGAGTACATATTTTTGCCACAAAATAATATAAATGAGACTGTTACAAAATTATTAACACAATGAATAAAAATCCTATGTTAAAAGAAGCGACTCAGGCGTGAAATTATTCTGTGAGACGTAAAGATTAGAGGAAATAGTGACGCCTTATTTGTGCGTATTTAAAATGTTGTAATAACTGTACGTAGAAATTTTTGCATGTTAATATTTAAATACTATTTGTTTGAAACATGCAAGAAAGCGAGTGAGAAGGCCCCTTTTCCTGTGTCGCCGGTCTTAAAATAATAGCTACTAATTTCAGACACATCATAACTGTATATTATTTAAATGATGTTCTGTTCACAAAATGTTTAAAGTGGTTACATAATCTGTTTTTAATGACAATCAAAACACTACTGTATAAATTTTGAAACAGGACGCTATCAAAGTTATTTAGGTCAGGACAAAACGGGATTATTTTAGGTTGTAGAGTACAAAAACTGAATTCAGTAGTAGGGGAAAACAGCTGTGAAACCTACATTGGTTGAGTCGCTGGCCGGGTCTGTTACAGGTTTCACATTAATGGCAGTACGTAATCCATTGAATTTGGTATACTTCTTACTTAAAACTGCATATTTTGTTTTTATTCACATCACTGTTTAGTTATGCTGCGATCAATGACAGAGTATCTAATCACGCATAAAATGAAATTAAACTTTAGTATCAATGTTCTTAGTGATAAGGAAAAGCTTTTTGGAATTGTGTTGGAGTTGCAGTTTCAACAACATATGTTCCATTGCTGAAAACAGCAGTTAAGTTTCTAGAATTCTGTATAGTTTTACTACCTGCTTATAGTTTGACTGATTGTGACCTGACAAGTAAGATGGGCACACGATGGCAGGTCAGAAGGTTTCTTGGAATGTATTTGGTAGATTTCGCAAAATGTCTGAACACACATGAAGAAGACTTAGTTGTCTTAAACAAGAGGGCCAAGATGGCCCTATATCGCTCACCTGACTACCATTGGCTATAATACAAGGGGTCATGGTTTTAACATAATTCGTACAGGTCAACTACACAATGCTTAGCAACATTCCAAATGTCTAAGCTCTGCCTGTGGGTCTTGTGGTTCCTATATAAGCCTAGGTGAAATCAAGTGATCCAGCCCCTCCCAGAAAGGGTTAATTTTCACCCGGGGCCATGATTTGAACAATTTTTGTAAAGGTCCACAAGACAATAATACATGCTAAATATATCAGCTCTAGGCCTTGTGGTTTCAGAAAAGAAGATTTTTAAAGTTGTTTCTGTTTGCCTATGTAAATTTATATGACGCCCTGGACTTGTCAATTTTGACTTGGGGATCATAATTTGAACAATTTTGGAAGAGGTCCACAAAGCATTTCTACTTGCCAAATATCTAATATATAGGCCTTGCAGTTTCAGAGAAGAAGATTTCTTAAGTTTTGACCCGGGGGTAGAGATCTACTAGACAATACCACATGCTAAATATCTTAGCTCTAGGCCTTGTGGTTTCAGAAAAGAAGATTTTTAAAGTTTTTCCTTTTTGTTGCCATAGCAACCAGAGTTCTGCATGAAATAGAGTTCTTTGAACAACTTTAATAGAGCTTTATGTAAGAAACATCTTTGCAAAGTTTCATCAACGTTGGCATAGTTGTTTTAGAGGAGATGTCGTTTGGGGGAAATGGACGACGGACCGTTGACGGTGAGTGATCCTAATAGCTCAGCCTTGCACTCTATGCCAGGTAAGCTAAAAAAAAACCTGATAAAAATATTGCATAATGACACCAGTTGTACAGTGCATGAATGAATAGACATGATGTGTCAGCGGAAAAAGTCCTATAGGACCAGAAGTTGGGTCAAACCCACTTTATTTCACCATGTATAGACTTCTAATGCTAGATTTCTTCAAAATTCATGACTAAAAGGAATGTGTATGGGCAAGAGAATTAAGCAAAGTTTGGTTATAGGCTCAGTCAGATCAGAAATGTGGCTTGCTATTTTTGAGTTTACTTCACTCCAGAAACAATAGATAGACACAGGGCAGTAAAGGATGTGCATAGCACCAGAACCATGTATCTAGCTCCATTTTGTCTTACACAGAGCATAACTAAAGACGTTATGAAGAGAATCACCTGGTTATTGTGTATCAAATATAACTGTACACTACTATATTTCACAAGGACACTACTTCCGTTTATAGCAAAATTATGCCGACAAGATTAATTGTTAATTTGATTTCTTAAACTTGACCTTGTCCTGAACAAGAATGGGACTCAGTTTTGCCCCGTCCCATTCTTCCAAATCAAAAGTGCACAGTTTATATTATCAGCACTTAAGTCATCATAAACTATTAAAAATGATATCAACTTCAATACGACGTGAAAGTTGTATTGGGTTCGGCTAGCGATATAGTTTCGTCTACTAAAATTCAGTATTGTACACTACAATGCATATTTACAATGAATAAAATCCTGAATTAACAGTTCTAAAGTAATTTATTTCAACATTTTTATGGTAGTACTTTGATTTTTAGAAGCAAGCTTGTTAATCCTAAACTAATTGTTGAGCAATCTTTTACTTCAGCAGAAGTTCATTCAGATTTATGTACAACTACTATGCATCTGAAATGTGTGGCTTCTCTAATAAACTTTGAGTTAGTAACTATTAGAGGTTTATGAGACATTGTAAGGCTTTCATTAATTTCTGTGATACTTTTTTAAATTAGCGATGAATGATATCTTCATACAGTGTGACAAACGTTCATAAAAATATGTAATTATTTGCTGCTGGTTTAGTTTCTGTAACGGCTACAAAGATAACATGTTGTCAACATAAAGGTAAACATGTCACAACTGTAACATTTTCTTTAAAAAAAAGTTTCTGGAAATTCTACAAACATTTCATGGTGTAAGGCTGAACTAACACATCATTTAATCAGCTTAGTATATCAAAAGAATATTTACAGTATTGCAATTACAATTACACCTGAATAACAACAATAGCCAGTTTTCATATTTTCAAAAGCTGTTACCATAGCAACAATGACAAAAGATCGATTAAAACAAAGAGAATGTATTGTTAAGAACTACATAATTACAGATTTCAGTGAAAATCCTGGCAAACATGATAGAAATATTAAGTTCTTGACAAAGAAACGCTTGAAAATGCATATAAGGCTTTCGCAATGTAAATTCATTTACCCCACCCACTTATAAGAAAATGGCAATAAACGAATAGAAAGGTGTCCTATAACAATAAAAAAGACACTAATGTAAAGAAAAAAGATGACATTTACATCTAAAATAATAATATTGAAACTCTGGCTCGAACTCTTAATAAGAGACATGAAAATTTACACCCCTTATGATTTTTTAGTCATTTTTCACACATTTTTTCAGGGATTGTTTTAAATATTTTCAATATGTGTCACAAAATATGGCATAAAACAACTTTATTAAGTGGAAAGACATGTATTCAATTGTTTATGTACATAAGGATTAAAAAATATGTTATTTTTTACTTAATAGGGACTGAAAAGTGAAAATTAGTGGTTTTTCAGTATTTTGGCGGCCATCTTGGACGCCATCTTGGATTTCCGAAAACGTACCATCATGCGTCAAGTCCACCCAAATTTTTCTGACACTTCAGACATTTATCTAAACATTGATATGAAAATTAGCCGGTACACTTTTTTGCACACGGGAGGTCCTCAGGGACTGGACTAATAAAGCGAGTCGGGATTTCCGAGATTTATTCTAGCACACATATAAAAAAGTGGATTTATTTTAACACTAAATATTTTGTAAAAAATGTTATAGCAAAATGTAAAATGACACTTGAGAAAATAGTGCAAAAATCATATACTATTGATATGTCCATATTCAGTGACTATAGAAAAATATTATGCAAGAATATATAATCAAATGTGGTGACATAATCATATGAAAGCGTTATGATAACAACACAATATACAATAAACTGGGTTTTATTTGCAAGATCTTTTCAGTCGTATTTTGTTAGGATTAAAATTGAAAACAAATCATTCCCTTTGACGCCAGTTTGCGATTTCCTTAGTCGGCTTATAATTCATAATTTGGCAATTTTGCAAGTTTTGCAACGCAGAAATTACCTAACCGTAAGTTTGTAAAACTGAATGTTAAAAGAGAATGTGATAGAAGACTTTTACTTAGTGTATTGTTTTAAAGAGATACTCTTAATGTCTTTGTAATAATAAACATTAAGTTTGTAACACAGTCTCACGTTCGTTCCATTTCATAAACACGATTTTATACAATAAAAACAATTATATCATCACTTGAACCGATATCCTTTGAACGTCCATATACTAATAAACCGTATACGCGGGTTAAGACTTGAGGTTTGGCTTTTCATAGAAGTGACAGTTACCGTATGGAACACGTTTTGTCTGTTTGAATTGAAAGGCTATGCCGACAGCTCCTGAATGTTGAAAACTCAGACGTCCGAAGCAAATGCTGACACTTTAAGTCAACCTTGAAAATGATCTGGGACACAATTTTAAGAGGTTGGAACATTTTCATTTTACCAACGTTCGCGTACAGGCCCCTGTCAGGGTCGTAGGTGTATAGTGAAAGCAAACTTGGTTTAAGTGAGAAAATTGAGAGCAAACTTGAGAAAATGGCTGAAAACGTGTTTTTTTTAATTAGGTCAAGCACATTCATACCAGGAAAAGTCGTTTTCTGTACGCTAGGAAATTATATAAATATGCCGTTAGTCAAGGGTTATATGTTACCTTCACTCGGTTTTTTGTTTCCACCCGCAATGATTTGCAGTTTTGAAGTTATTGAAGGTTGAATCTGGTCAGGTGGAAGCTTTCACGAATAGAAACCGAAAGTGCCCTGGCCATTTATCAAACTTTTCATCCAAATCGATATATGTTGAGGCCAGAGATCGATTGTTTTACGTGAAAATATATGGGCAATATTTACCTGCACTTAACTGCGAGCGTGGATGTTTTCATACTCCACTATCTTCGTTTAAACACATTTTTGAGACAAACTTTATACTTTAATACTTTTTAAAGACAAACTAGGCACGTGCGCTTCACTAAGTATACTCCAAGAAAGAAATGACTTGTACAAATGAATGGGATGAACTGATTATCTTTTAACACCGCATTTATAATTAATAGACCTATATACATGTACGTGTATATAGATCCGTGTATAATTATATGTTATTCTCCTTTGAGCACACATACATCAGTGTTTGCTCTACATTTCTAGCTGAGACTACCTCGAATAGTTTATTTTTGCCTGTTTTCACATCAGCAATGAAGTAATTTAAAATGAGCTTTTTGAATGCCATAGTTCGTTTCACGACACTGTGAAATAAAGAATATTAGGCTACTGTCTTTTGATAACATGTGATATCAGGTGATGTAGATGCGGTCGGAAAAGGCGAGGCTCTGCAAAATCTTCATGTAATATTTTTAAGGGCCTAAAATAGAATAAATACGGTATTTATAAAAGAAAATGATTTCAAATTACTACATGTGCCTCGAAAAGTAGTTCTACATTTCAAAGGACAAAAAAGATAAAAACTTTATAGCTTTACCATTACCTTTATGAGATTATTAAATGTTTTACTGTTATCTGTTATGATATTGTTTTGCAAACAAAATATTTACAAAGACACACGCAAGAATTTCCAAGTAAAACACAGACATTTCAAAAATGGCTTGGGCTCAACATCACTGGGGTATTCTAATTGTAAACAAACGAGAAATTTGAAAGTTGCTGAGTGAAAAGTTTTCAACTTTTGATATGTAGCTGATAGGTTTCAGGCCATTTCAATCACCCATTAGGAACTTACTGTGAAAATATGATAGTGATAAAAAAATGAAAATCAACTTTTTCTCAAATTTTGCTTCAAAATTGCTGTAGATGGATAGCAAATGATCTAGCTAAGAAAATGAATACCAACAACAATATGTTTATTTCAAAAATAGAAATTCTACAGGGAATTTTTTATTTTTATGCTGCCGTGCTGTTTGTTTTAAATCATTCAATTTATCTATTTGGGCTGTATTTTTATGCAATAAATACATCATTAACAATGATTTGTAAACTAAAATACAAAATGATAGGATAAATGAAATATTTTGATTACTTTTTCTCTGTGTTTGCACTTGAGAAGTCTTGCTTGTTGAACTGGAAGTAGTCCGGCATGTGGGCGTGGTTACAAAGTGTTATCACGTCAGTGACGTGATATCATTTTAAAATATCGGACAGGTGTTATTGGTCAGATTTAATGCTAGTTACATGATAAAGTAGGAAGTAAGCTTTGATATACAAACAACGTCGCAGTGTCGTGAAATTAAGTGATATTCATATGTAAGCATAAAATGCACTTCAAAGCAAGCATGGTTTAGTCAAAAAGAAATCCAAGAAGTGAATTGCTTTCATGTAATTTGCACGTAGATGTACAGTATTTTAGAGTTTCGTGGTTGATGCTGATATAATGTGAAAACAGAAAATCAACGCACTAATAGTTTAAACATTTATCGACATGTTGCGGCCGTAAAGCCTTTTCCAGAATAAATGTAAATACATTTTGATTGATGCTGAATAATTCACATAACCAACGCATCTGGAACGAGGGTAATTGTTTTAGCATTTAGGGCAATATACAATCTCAGTTCCGGAGACATTCCTTTGTCCCTTCACAAGTCCGGCGTATATCACAGATACATAAATGTAGGACATCGGTTTAAGGTCTAGTCCGAAAGACATGTATGAATGGAAAATCGAACCTACGATCCTTACACACCAGCCCGTTACACTGGGCAGGTGACATATCTTGAGTTAGCCTGGTTAGCTCAATCGGTAGAGCACGAGACTTGTAATCTCGAGGTAGCGGGTTCGATTCCCGGGGCTGACCAACTAAAATTAATAACATTCTTTCGTATGATACTTAAACCGAGGTCCAATGCACTGGTGCTTTACACCTGTCATGTTAAAAAACCAGGGGTGTCTCTGAAATTGGGACGCTTTCTGTATCTTGCACTATCCAAATTATCTTTATAACAAAATGTAGAAATTACTTACATATACAACTTTGCACTGGTTATTTTAGTATCTAAGTAATGACATTAGATTAATTATATAATTCATAATATTATTTGCATTTGAGTGTCTGTCGTAGAGAGGATGATGTTTATTATATAAACGTTTCTAATATGTTATTAATATTAGTATAATTAATTTAGTGTGTATGATTTGTGGTGTATGTGTGGTTTAAATGTATGTATGTTATGTTTCCTTTTCTCTTTTATTTTTCTTGTTCTGAAGGCCATACGAAAATAAATTATGTTTTGAATGATTATGATCCATAATGTACCTTTTATGTAACCTTTGTAAAATAAAGTTATTAGATTTATTATTATTATTATTATTATTATTATTATTATTATAATTATTATTATTATTATTATCCCCCGAAGCCTAAAATAACTAACCTCTTCTGGGGGCGCTGGTCATGTGGGAAACCACCGGTACCAACGTAAAAACCCTGATATACGATACGACATATCCTGGCCAATAAGACTCCTCTATATGTGACATATACCGTATTAAATTTTTTTGACTCGATGCCAATTCACTGAACGGATAGTGTATTATTTCTTTAAACATAAAACACCCTGAACATATACATAGCAGTGATATAAACTGTGTAGCATCGGCAAAACGTACTGGCTCCAATTTAACGATACTGCTCCGACTAACGTAACGACAAGGCTCCGACAAAAAATGGCTGATTTAGTAAACAAAACCCAAGTCAGTATAACAGATTCGTGTATTTTACATGGTAAATCGTAACTTCTGAAGAAACGAATGCTCTTACGGAATGCTCACTTCTTTCCTGCATGACCGTAGCTAGTCGGCTGTTTCAGATCGATGCGTGTGAAAGTAATGAAAGTTAAATGCAGAGGATTCAACGGTAAAAAGTGCAAAACAGACCCAAAATGCATGGATTTTGCTCAAAATTATCGAAGTTAAGGTGTTTAGCATAAAAGATATTCATTGGCATGTAACTTTGGGTCAGTCGTCGTTACGTTAGTCGGAGCATTTCGTTAAATTAGAGCCAGTGCGTTTTGCCGAAACAGTGTGATTTAGAACAGTTTTAGCTTTTATCCTAACATTTTCAGCCCACAGCTAAAACTTTTTCATTTCTTTTAGATATCATAAACTTAGAATCTAGATATAAAATAAAATTAACGGGGAAAGTCGACAACCTCAAACAAGTCGTATACTAAATCAATCGCGCGTGACAAGTTTGTCTTTAAAAAGTATTAAAGTATAAAGTTTGTCTCAAAAATGTGTTTAAACGAAGATAGTGGAGTATGAAAACACTCATGATCGCAGTTAAGTGCAGGTAAATATTTCCCATATATTTTCTCGTACAACAATCGATCTCTGGCCTCAACGATTTGGGTGAAAATTTTGATAAATGGCCAGGGCACTTTCGGTTTCTATTCGTGAAAGCTTCCACCTGACCATATTCAACCTTCAATAACTTCAAAACTGCGAATCCTTGCGGGTGGAAACAAACCGAGTGAAGGTAACATATAACCCTTGACTAACGGCATATTCATATAATTTCACAGTGTAAAGAAAACGACTTTTCCTGGTATGAATGCGCTTGACCTAGTTGAAAAACACGTTTTCAGCCATTTTCTCAAGTTTGCTCTCAATTTTCTCACTTAAACCAAGTTTGCTTTCACTATACACCTACCCCCCTGCCGTGGGTTTGTTTTGAGCGCGTGCAAATATTTTTTCAAAGACATAAAGCAGTCCATGCGCAGGTTAACAGACAGGGTGACCCCTGCGCGTAACCTCTGTAGATGGGCCTATGGAAATTTTACTTTCATGTAACAGCTCAATCTATTTGCTGACGTATACAACACGAAAGTAGCATAACGTGATGTACAGTTTTTACAAAAATACATGCATGTCTGTCGAGTGTGTAAACAAAATACTAGTATGCCGGCTGTGTAAAGGATATAGAAAATGATTTGCAGTCTCTGTAGACAAACAACATATTTAAAATATGAAGCATCAAGCGTATAACTTACACACTATATGGAACACATTCAAAATGTGTATGCACGTATAATTTTAGTACATAACAGTAAAAGTGACAGAGCACACACTTGCTTCCCCAGGAAGGACACAAGGATTAAACAGACAAAGTTAAAGTATTTTTTTCAAACTGTTTACATATGTCGATTCCTTCTTTAAAAGAAGCTCTCATATCATAAGAAGTAATTTCTATCTCTTTATGTTATTAAATGGTAAGAAACTGGAATGGTTATTCAGAGACGTTTTTATATCATTATAAATTTTAATCGTTTGTATTGTTCTGTAATTAACATTTCATTAATACTTTTTTAATGTTTTTATGAAGAATATTCAGATGCGCAAGTAATAATGGAAAAGAATCTAGTGCGCCACATATCTCTTATAACACAGATTATATACAGTGTACAAACCTCTTTGTTTTTCTGAGAGGTTTACTAATCGTTATTGACGTCCTTAGGTAAAACATAAATTTATGTCACCATAGTAACCACTGCTGTAACCGATTACCGAATCCCTTCGAGCACCGCCATATGGTTCCATATGTATCATTCTCTCTTGCAGTAGTCTCGGCAAGTTCTCCATTTCCTTAAAGTAATTTATTGGATTTAAGTAAGTTTTTTATAAGCTAACGAAAACTTTTCACCAAATATCTTTGCTTTGCGACATTTCTCTTGTACAAAAAGTTGAGATTGCATTTAAAAGGTGCTCAACAGAACAACCATTATTACTCTTTTAGAGGAAAAATATTCATGCTTAATTCAATGCATTGGTAGATATCACAGAAACTCTCAGTAAAACTGTTAAAAATTACCGTGAACGCTTGATCATTGTCGCCAAATTCCTCTCCACCACCATCAAAATATTTTTTCAGCATTTCAACAGGCGTCCACATCATTTTCTTGATGGCCGATATACTGTAATCTTTGTCTGACTCGTAAGCACCTGCTTCTACAAGCTGAAAGTGATAAGAAGCTCTTGACAGTCATAACGAGAACCGTGGTACTCCGGTGACAGTCAACTCTTGCTGTTACTACAATGTACTACGTAGTGATAATCATATCACCAGACTTTGGTTGCTCAGATATTATGATATATCAGGAATCTAATATTTGAAAGAACCTGGATAAATACATCTTAAAAATGGGACCTTATATGTTATACATATCCTACCGTGCTACGCCTTTAAGAATTGAAAGAAAATAAAATAGAAATGTGTCTAGATATCCTCGTTTTGTGCTTTTAGACATAGAAAAGTGTGGTTTGTCTGTAATAGAGCTTTGTCAATCACAGATATCTATTTTAAGCATACAAACTTTTAACTAAGGTTGCAAAAGTGCATACAGTAACTGTTATCTCTGCAGTGTGCATATCATTTTGTTCTAAAGTGAATGGCCCATCAACTTAAAATGATTCTGCACAGTATGGACATGCAATATGAAAAAAGACCTACAGCAGTGAAACCATTATTTAAGCAAAATTTAAGTTGCAAAGGGGTTACAACTCCCCTTTAACTCTTTAAAAGATTAGTGAAATTATAAACATTGACCTGTATTTTATTAATATATGTACACTCGTGAATTATGATAGAAATCCCTTCATGAGATAATGATCGTAAACCACAATTAGCCGAAATTAAGGTTGAAAAGGGGCCATAATTCATGTAACAATTACGGTGTTGTAACCTAAATTGAACTGGATCTGTATTTTATGTTCCTAAAACTACAAGTTAACCCTGAACGAATTAAATCCATGTGACCATTCAAAAGTTATTTATCGGAAACCACCATTTTGCTGAAATCTAAGTCGATTCGGGTCACAACTATAATTGTAGCAATGAGTGCATTGTTAGCTCACCTGGCACAAAGTTCCAGAGTGAGCTATTAGGGTCGCATTCCGTCCGGCGTCCGTCGTACGTCCGTCCGTCCACCATTTTCTGCAAACGACATCTCCTCTGAAACCACTGGGCCAATGTTGATGAAACTTTGCAGGGATGTTCCTTGCATGAAGCTCTATCAAATTTGTTCAAAGAATGCCATTCCATGCAGAACTCTTGTTGCTATGGCAACAAATAGGAAAAACTTAAGAAATCTTCTTCTCTGAAACCACAAGGCCTAGAGCTTAGATATTTGGCATGTAGCATTGTCTAGTAGATCTCTACCAAGATTGTTCAAATTATGACCCCCAGGTCAAAATTGACCCTGCACGGATGGTCACTCAGTTTTGCAAAGGCTTTAGATAGGAAACACTTAAAACATCTTCTTCTCTGAAACCACAAGGCCTAGAGCTGAGATATTTGGGCATGTAGCATTTTCTAGTAGACCTCTACCAAGAATATTCAAATTATGACCCCCGAATCAAATTCGACCCCCGCACGGGGGCGGGGGGGGGGTCACTTAGTTTTACATAGGCTTATATAGGGAAACTTAAAAAAAAATCTTCTCTAAAACCACAAGGCCTAGAGCTAAATATTTGGCATGTAGCATTTGCTAGTGGACCTCTAGCAAAATTGTTCAAATCATGACCACTGGGTCAAATTGACCTCCCGGGGGTCACTTGGTTTTGCATAGGCTTATATAGGAAAAACTTAAATAATCTTCTTCCCTGAAACCACAAGACCTAGAGATTAGATATTTGGCATGTAAAAATGCCTACTGGACTTCTACCAAGATTGTTCAAATCATGACCCCCAGGTCAAAATTAACCCTTCCTGGGAGGGGGGAGGGAGGTGACTTGATTTCACATAGGCTTATATAGGGAAAACTTTAAAAAAAACAAGAAGGCCGACAGGCAGAGAATAGATATTTGGAATGTTACTTAGCATTGTGTAGTGGACCTCTACGAATTATGTTAGAATCATGAGCCCTTGTATTATAGCCAATGGTAGTCAGGTGAGCAATATAGAACCATCATGGCCCTCTTGTATAAAATAGAACTTGACCTGTATTTCATTAATATATGTATAGTCGTGGCAAAGATGATTTAAATCCATCCAACCTTTCATGAGATAATGATCGGAGACCACAATTCGCCGAAATTTAGGTTGAAAAGGAGGCATAATTTATGTAAGAATTATTGTATTGTAACTTAGATTGAACTGGATCTGTATTTTATGTTCCTTAACCTAAACGTAAACCCTGAATGAATTAAATCTTTTCAGCTTTTCAAATGTTATTAATCGAAAACTACCGTTTTGCTGAAATTCAAGTCAATTGGGGTCATAACTTTTGTAGCAATGGGTGCATTGTAAGTAAAATAGATCAAGTCATGTATTCTATTATCATAAATTGAGTCAAATCCTTGCAACATTTAAAAAATAGTTGATCGGAAACGACAAAACAGACCTACGCCTTCATGCCCATGCATAAACACAATGAAACATTAGACGTAGTACATACTGTTAATTGTTAGTTAAATGAACAAATAAACAAAAACAGTCATTAAAGCCGTTCGCAAATGCATTGTTTCAAGTAAGAAGACACCATTCTTACAAATTGGACTTCTATAATATCCCTAAAGCTAAGAAGTACGTAAACTCACCCGAGTGATTTGCCATTTCTAACCTTTTTGTCAATTAAAAAACTTACTTTTATGTTATATTCAGAAAAGAAAATGGCTAGTCTTAAATAATCATAAGCAACATATTACTAGTTACTGCAACTCTAGTTCACACCTGTGTGTGTCTTCTATAGACGACTGAGGCCAAGTATTTCGTCCATTTCTGATTTAAAAAGCTTCCTCGAAAATGATTTTTGGACATGATTAGTCCAAATTAAAGAGCAAGCAAGTTAATGTGAATAGTTTTGATTTCTTTGGTTATGTTGCTATCTAAAATGGTTTCCGGTTTCCATACTTTGTAACATTACAATGATATATTGCTTGCTTGAATGGACATAATTTAATATTGTATAGAAACAACTTTGTCTGAAGCAGACTACATGGTTAAATAATATTTAAACATAATATACTGCTTACCCTATAAAATGTTTCTATATGTTTTGCTTGACTTTCTTTTGCAGTCAGTTTGGTGACTTGTAAATGATCCCTCTTTATGTCTTGAAATACAGGGTTATCGATAGAAATCCCTCCATCTTTTAGGTGACAGTCTTTAAGCTCTTTGAAATAATCGCTTGAATATGTCCAGTAACGACCAGCTTTATCTGACAGAATAACAATTAAACAATTACAGTAACTTCTCATTTGCTTAAGGTGTATTTTAATGTTGGTTACGACATGCTTCGAGTATTTTAAAAATATGAAAATAACCTCCATAAGAAATTGAAATTCTGCTACCTAGTCGAAATTGGTGGCAAAAGGTAGTATAGAAAAAATGCATATTATATTCAGCTTCACTACTAGTTCGAAAATACGTGCCGCCACCTCTAGAGCTCACATGATAGAAAGAAAACTGTAAACTTGTTTATGAAGTAAAACTGGTATGTGCGTTATATTCAGTACACAAGCATGTCAATCTCTTTCCAATCTAATAAATGACAAGTATTATTCTGAATACTGAATGGCTGTTCTAGTATAGTTACAAGATTATGTTTAATACTCCGTTCAGTTTACGTTTCTACGCAGGTTACGTCAAAGCATTAACAGTGCTGTGACGTGGGATTTCTTCCTTAATTAAGGTACAAGTATTCAACCTATAATGTACGTAACATTTGAGTTACATCAAAGCTTAAGAAGTAATCTAAGACGTAACATTTCTCCTTATTTAAGCTGAATACTTGTATGCTACCATTTTCTCCCTTCTTGTGCAAGTTACTTCCTATCAACAAATATAGCCGTCCAACTTGATATACACTCTCAGTGTAGTGGGTATGTGGTGGCTGAAGAATCGCACGACGTTTATCCAGAACAATCTTTGCGCCCTCTAAAGCTGTCATGAGCAATCCTTTCTCCGCATTGACATCAGCACCTAATTTAAGTTTGGATAGAAATCCGTCGAGGAAGTTAAGTTCCAGCTGTTCATCCAAGTTCATTCCTGTAACAGATAGCTTTCTCAAGATTACATTTTATGAAGATAATATTGAAAGGTTCGGGGGTGTTATTACAGAAGATTGTACCGGTCTGTTAGAAGATTTCCGAAGAAGAAAAATATTAAAGAATATTTTCAATGCATGACTTTTGTTCTATGTAGAAGTAGGTATACATTTGAACTTCCTAATACCTAACCTTTTTCTAAATCTTCTAATGCCCTGTCGAGCAGTTGGTCCCTTGCATGTTGGTTGCTGGTAATCTTGGCTTTAATATAATTTATTCTTGCAAACTGATAGTAGTATCGAGGAATATCCCAATGAAGTTCATCTTTGAATTCGTCGGTTTCCCTGGCCCTCGTTTCTACCATGTTCTTAATCATTGCGTGACCTAAATAAATAATAAGTTTGTTTACAATCGAGCCATCCATCAACCAGTAAGGTTTGGTACATACTATAGTTAGATTTTAGGAATTGAACCGTGACTGCACTTTTATCTTTATATATTTTATACGAGGTCATAGCTCACGGGTCAAAATCCTATTATATTTGCTACATTTATATACATATATATCTGACAGGTATAGTTAACTTGTGAGCGACGAGGTGTGTGATACAGGGTAGTCCGTGTGCGCTACCCTATATCTTGTTCTGGTGTTTAACACCGGTAAATGTTCTGGTGATTACCATCAGTAAATGGGACGTTGTGGTTCTTTCAGCGCTTCACCGCTAGACCACGCGTCTTCAAATTTCCACACCAATACCGGTGATAAAAGTATGAAAACAGATTTGCTATCATCACCTCATAAAGTGCGAATTAATTTCAACGTTTTAGCGTTTCGAACATTTTGCTTACGTTTGCGTTTTCCAAAGGTCATTAAAGTCTGACTGACACAACTTATTTTTTTAAGTTATTTTTTTGTATCTTTAATTTTTTCACAGATTCTCGATTTGTAATATTTGAACGATATACATTTAGTAACAGGAAATGAAAAGTACAAATTAATTTAAAATGTTACTTTTAATTTGTTAAGATGACAATTAGCATGTATATGCAAGTTTTTGACTACACATATATTTCACCCTCTGAAATTCACATATGACGTATCATATCAGCTAAATATTATACATACTAATCTGTAGTTAATTTTCTTTTTTTACAGATAGATTGTTTATTTATCTAGAACACAAACGCATACATCTCACAAAAGAAAAAGGCATGACATTCGTCTTCAATGACATCGATTTATTTTCTAGGCAGTAAGTACAAATTCGTTGTTCTCTACTTGCCCCAACATGTCTGCCAGTTTTGATATTACATGTTTGATTGGAACATCGAAATTGTGCTAAATAATGTCTCAAATGAAAGGATAAATCGCATTTAAGACACCTTTCTACGTTTAAAGGAGATTTATGTTGGTTTTCTTGATTTTTCTTGTCCGGACATAACTCAAAAAAACTAAAGGGAATTACTTGAAACTTAATACAATGATAGGGAACAATGAGGGGAAGTGCAGTACCAAATAACCATAGCTATATTTTGCCTACTTTTTTAATTACCCCCCTTTGTTATGTTTTCTTGATTTATCTTGTCCGGAGCATTACTCCAAAGGTACTGGAGGGTATTACATGTACTTGAAACTTTATACATTTATAGAGCCCAATGAGGGGAAGTGCAGTACCGAAGAATCTTATCTGTACATTGCCTATTTTTTTAATTATCCACCTTTAATTATTACATTTTCTTGTCTTGAGCAGAACTCGAAAAGTACAGAAGGAAATTCCTTCAAATTGCAAATAATGAGAGAGAACACACAGGGAAAGTGCAGTGCTTAAGAACAATAACTCTGTGTTGTTTTTTTTAATTGTCTCGCTTTATCGATTATCTTAAACCTTTCAGTATAATTAAAATTACCAAATTATCTTTGAGACGTCTGTGAGCTTCTCATAGATTTTTAGCCTGTGCAGCTAGCTTTGCTTTAGCACGTAACCGTGGACGTTAAGGATTCAACAGAAGACCATTCTATTTATAAAAGGTGGCAGTCTTTATAGGTGTATCTCCATATCTCCAGCTTTCAAAATTATGTTATGGTCCACGTTACGAACAAATATGATCTCAGTTTTATTCAAATTGACTTCCATGCCTGTATTGTTAAAGAGCTCTTTGGTGAGTTTGATTTGGCGCTGAAGTTGCCGAGCAGTTTCTGCACAGTAAGCAACATCGTCTGCATATAACAAGCAATATATAAATGGAATCTTATTATTAAATCTAATACCAGATTCACAGTTTGAACGTATATAGTAACATACTAGATCAGTTATTAACACGGGCTACACACATCATCTCGTCGAGTACCTTTACATATAGTGCTGGGGAAGTAACTCGTCAGGCATTGTCTTGCACGCAATTCTGTATTTGTTTATATATACGTCTTACACAGCCAGACTCGATATGCTCATCTTTAACAAAAACACATTCACCTCCGTTATTTCTACAAAAATTGAAACTTTTCTACCTAACCGCACCAAAACTTGTATATCCGTGTAAAGTGTCAAAGAATTCATCTTCATAATCTCTTTAAGTTTCCTTTTAACCAATTACTTAGAATTACAAATTGCTTCAAGAATGTTAACACTCTATTGTTGTCTAAGTATGTTCCATGTCATTAAATCCAAAACGAATGTCAAATCATGAGCACATGTTTCATTTTTAAATGTGTACACTTCCTGTGCGGTTCATCAAACCTTGACCTTCCCATCAGTCATCAATTTTAGTATTCATCCAATCGTCTTCTCGCACGCCCAGGTGCCAAATATATTCTTGCGATACTCCCTTTGGCAACGAGCCTCACTTTTGCTACCTAAATCCCCCATTGGCTACTTGCATAAAAGGCGGGACATCTATGTCAACTATATCACGTGTTTTTTTATTAGTGCCAACCCGCTTTAATGTATTTGTTGTAGCATCGTACCTATATATGTCTTTGTCAATTACCAGCTTATCGTATGTTACAACCGGATATGTGTCCTTCTTTCTAGCTTCGAGCATTTGCTCACCCATACCCTTTTATGCAAATTCTCGTGCACTGAACAGTCCGTGTCGAGGGCGCTTCTAGCTGTGCTTAGCACACATTGCATATCCTTGAAATGTGTAAACTTTACAACAACACACGAGAGTATGAGCGCTCTTTCTATTTCAGTATCTTCAGAATTAGCCATAAATAAAACACTACCAAAAAAAAAATAATAACGAACCTTTTGCTCAGTAACATCCCAATCCTCTTGGCAAACTATATCCATCAAAAACGATATATTGACCGTTTACCTTTAAAAATGGTCAACACACTGCAAAAGACTGAGGCTCAAGTTATCAAATGAAAAGGCAATTTTCTTTGCACGTCTATACATCCGCAGACTGACATTCGCATATGTCCTTTGGATACATGGTTAACAGTAAATGTTGAAGGTGGAAGCAAATACAAAGGGATGTCCTAGAAGCACTTTGGATGTTCCATTACAAGAAGCATTTATTTCACCAGGAAAAATGTCTTCCTTTGTTTGCCAGAAACATTTTTCATGTTACTTTGTTAATCTATAATACTTAGTACATGTTGGACATATAGGGCAGTAGTTTTCAATGAAAAAAACTAACAAATGTCTTCTGTCTCTTTGCCGTGAAGAAACAATTTGAATATGAAAGAGAGGCATACGTAAACATCTTTTTCGAGTAAATAGTACACAGTTCTGTCATTGTCCTATCAGTTAAATATTTTGCTTTATCTGATTCAGTAAATTCAAAAAGCCACAAGGACGTTCAGTTTTGACTGCGAACTCATATTAGAAAATGCATAATTACCTTCTGTCAGACATTCGTCAGCATTATCCATATTTCCATGGTCTAAATACACCTGACCCATGTAACATTTTATTCTTGCAATGAAAATATCATATGGCGTTTTGGCATCTGGTTGGTAGTGGCTTTGACATGTACTGTAGAATTTGATAGACAGGTGTAAATGGTCCAGCGCTTGATGGTGAAGGTTCTGTTTCCATCGGCATAGTCCTTTAACCTTTTGGAACAGACCATGTACAAAGCTTAGATGATATGGTTCATCTCGGAGATCCTGTAGTGCTGGAAATGGTTGAAATTATTAATTATCTAATGTTTGTTTACTACTTTTGATGGGATAAAACAAAGGCTTTACTCTGTATATCTTATCATGTATAGATATTTCAGAAATCGTGTGTAATTTAATTTAATATAACAATGTTTCAGACAACAAGTTAATTTTAAAGGAATTGGTATGGCATCCACCATTCCTGAACTAAAATATTATTGAAACTACTATAGAAATACTCCATGTATCTCTCACAGATAAAAACACCGTATAATTTACCTGGGTATTGTTTAGATAATGCATGCAACATTTCCAAAGCAATTTCAACTTTATCATGCAACATCAAGAAAACATCCGCTTTCTCTACCATCCAAAATATGTAGGCCGCATTGTTCTTTTGTTTGATAGCTCTGTCTGCTTCTGACTGTAATAGGAAAAAGTTGCATCTGAATGATATATTGTAAAATTGCTTTTTTTTATAAACAATCCTTATTGATTGAGGTAATTAACACACCAAGCCAATTAAAGTAAATGCCTGATTGCGTTTACCTAAATCCTTGGTGCGTAGTAATAAAACAAGAGGGACAGATGTCCATATATCAC
>JAFMSR010000012.1:21730748-21741426 GCA_022818135.1 Saxidomus purpurata | reverse complement strand
TTTAGTACATAACAGTAAAAGTGACAGAGCACACACTTGCTTCCCCAGGAAGGACACAAGGATTAAACAGACAAAGTTAAAGTATTTTTTTCAAACTGTTTACATATGTCGATTCCTTCTTTAAAAGAAGCTCTCATATCATAAGAAGTAATTCCTATCTCTTTATGTTATTAAATAGTTAGAAACTGGAATGGTTATTCAGAGACGTTTTTATATCATTATAAATTTTAATCGTTTGTATTGTTCTGTCATTAACATTTCATTAATACTTTTTTAATGTTTTTATGAAGAATATTCAGATGCGCAAGTAATAACGGAAAAGAATCTAGTGCGCCACATATCTCTTATAACACATATTATATACAATGTACAAACCTCTTTGTTTGTCTGAGAGGTTTACTAATCGTTATTGACGTCCTTAGGTAAAACATAAATTTATGTCACCATAGTAACCACTGCTGTAACCGGTCGAGCACCGCCATATGGTTCCATATGTATCATTCTCTCTTGCAGTAGTCTCGGCAAGTTCTCCATTTCCTTAAAGTAATTTATTGGATTTAAGTAAGTTTTTTATTAGCTAACGAAAACTTTTCACCAAATATCTTTGCTTTGCGACATTTCTCTTGTACAAAAAGTTGAGATTGCATTTAAAAGGTGCTCAACAGAACAACCATTATTACTCTTTTAGAGGAAAAATATTCATGCTTAATTCAATGCATTGGTAGATATCACAGAAACTCTCAGTAAAACTGTCAAAAATTACCGTGAACGCTTGATCATTGTCGCCAAATTCCTCTCCACCACCATCAAAATATTTTTTCAGCATTTCAACAGGCGTCCACATCATTTTCTTGATGGCCGATATACTGTAATCTTTGTCTGACTCGTAAGCACCTGCTTCTACTAGCTGAAAGTGATAAGAAGCTCTTGACAGTCATAACGAGAACCGTGGTACTCCGGTGACAGTCAACTCTTGCTGTTACTACAATGTACTATGTAGTGATAATCATATCACCAGACTTTGGTTGCTCAGATATTATGATATATCAGGAATCTAATATTTGAAAGAACCTGGATAAATACATCTTAAAAATGGGACCTTATATGTTATACATATCCTACCGTACTACGCCTTTAAGAATTGAAAGAAAATAAAATAGAAATGTGTCTAGATATCCCCGTTTTGTGCTTTTAGACATAGAAAAGGGTGGTTTGTCTGTAATAGAGCTTTGTCAATCACAAATATTTATCTTAAGCATACAATCTTTTAACTAAGGTTGCAAAAGTGCATACAGTAACTGTTATCTCTGCAGTGTGCATATCATTTTGTTCTAAAGTGAATGGCCGATCATCTTAAAATGATCCTGCACAGTATGGACATGCAATATGAAACAAGACCTACAGCAGGGAAACCATTATTTAAGCAAAATTTAAGTTGCAAAGGGGTTACAACTCCCCTATAACTCTTTCAAAGATTAGTGAAATTATAAACATTGACCTGTATTTTATTAATATATGTACACTCGTGAATTATGATAGAAATCCATCCAACCCTTCATGAGATAATGATCGTAAACCACAATTAGCCGAAATTAAGGTTGAAGAGGGGCCATAATTCATGTAAGAATTACTTTGTTGTAACCTAAATTGAAATGGATCTGTATTTTATGTTCCTAAAACTACAAGTTAACCATGAATGAATTAAATCCATGTAACCATTCAAAAGTTATTTATCGGAAACCACCATTTCTTGAAATCTAAATCGATTGGGGTCATAACTATAATTGTAGCAATAAGTGCATTGTATAAAAATAGAACTTGACCTGTATTTCATTAATATATGTTTAGTCGTGGCAAAGATGATTGAAATCCATCCAACCTTTCATGAGATAATGATCGGAGACCACAATTAGCCGAAATTTAGGTTGAAAAGGGGGCATAATTTATGTAAGAATTACTGTATTGTAACTTAGATTGAACTGCATCTGTATTTTATGTTCCTTAACCTAAACGTAAACCCTGAATGAATTAAATCTTTGCAGCTTTTCAAAAGTTATTAATCGAAAACAACCGTTTTGCTGAAATTCAAGTCAAATGGGGTCAAAACTTTTGTAGCAATGGATGCATTGTAACTAGAATAAATCAAGTCATGTATTCTATTATCATAAATTGAGTCAAATCCTTGCAACATTAAAAAAATAGTTGATCGGAAACGACAGAACAGACCTACGCCTTCATGCCCATGCATAAACACAATGAAACATTAGACGTAGTACATACTGTTAATTGTTAGTTAAATGAACAAATAAACAAAAACAGTCATTAAAGCCGTTCGCAAATGTATTGTTTCAAGTAAGAAGACACTATTCTTACAAATTGGACTTCTATAATATCTCTAAAGCTGAGAAGTACGTAAATTCACCTGAGTGATTTGCAATTTTTTACCTTTTTGTCAATTAAAAAACTTACTTTTATGTTATATTCAGAAAAGAAAATGGTTAGTCTTAAATAATAATAAGCAACATATTATTAGATACTGCAACTCTAGTTCACACCTGTGTGTGTCTTCTATAGACGACTGAGGCCAAGTATTTCGTCCATTTCTGTTTTAAAATATGATTTTGGACATGATAAGTCCAAATTAAAGAGCAAGTAAGTTTATATGAATAGTTTTGATTTCTTTGGTTATGTTTTTTCTAAAATGGTTTCTGTAACATTACAATGATATATTGCTTGAATAGACATAATTTTATATTGTATATAAACAACTTTGTCTTAAGTAGACTACATGGTTAAATAATATTTAAACATAATATACTGCTTACCCTATAAAATGTTTCTATATGTTTTACTTGACTTTCTTTTGCAGTCAGTTTGGTGACTTGTAAATGATCCTTTTTTATGTCTTGAAATACAGGGTTATTGATAGAAATCCCTCCATCTTTTAGGTGACAGTCTTTAAGCTCTTTGAAATAATCGCTTGAACATGTCCAGTAACGACCAGATTTATCTGACAGAATAACAATTAAACAATAACAGTAACTTCTCATTTGCTTAAGGTGTATTTTAGTGTTGGTTACGACATGCTTCGAGTATTTTAAAGATATGAAAATTGTCTCCATAAGAAATTGAAATTCTGCTACCTAGTTCGAAATTGGTGGCAAAAGGTAGAATAGAAAAAAATGCATATTATATATTCAGCTTCACTACTAGTTCGAAAATACGTGTCGCCACCTCTAGAGCGCACATGATAGAAAGAAAACTGTAAACTTGTTTATGAAGTAAAACTGGTATGTGCGTTATATTTAGTACACAAGCATTTCAATCTCTTTCCAATCTAATAAATGATAAGTATTATTCTGAATACTGAATGGCTGTGCATCTTAGTTCTAGTATAGTTACAATATTATGTTTAATATTCCGTTCAGTTTACGTTTCTACGCCGGTTACGTCAAAGCATTAACAGTGCTCTGTGACGTGGGATTTCTTCCTTAATTAAGGTACAAGTATTCAACCTATAATGTACGTAACATTTGGGTTACATCAAAGATTAAGAAGTAATCTAAGACGTAACATTTCTCATTAATTAAGCTGAATACGTATACATGTATGCTACCATTTTCACCCTTCTTGTGCAAGTTATTTCCTATCAACATATATAGCCTTCCAACTTGATATACACTCTCGGTGTAGTGGGTATGTGGTGGCTGAAGAATCGCACGACGTTTATCCAGAACAATCGTTGCGCCCTCTAAAGCTGTCATGAGCAATCCTTTCTCCGCATTGACATCAGCACCTAATTTAAGTTTGGATAGAAATCCGTCAAGGAAGTTAAGTTCCAGCTGTTCATCCAAGTTCATTCCTGTAACAGATAGCTTTCTGAAGATTAAATTTTATGAAGATAATATTGAAAGGTTCAGGGGTGTTAATACAGAAGATTGTACCGGTCTGTTAGAAGATTTCCGAAGAAGAAAAATATTAAAGTATATTTTCAATGCATGACTTTTGTTCTATGTAGAAGTAGGTATACATCTGAACTTCCTAATACCTAACCTTTTTCTAAATCTTCTAATGCCCTGTCGAGCAGTTGGTCCCTTGCATGTTGGTTGCTGGTAGTCTTGGCTTTAATATATTTTATTCTTGCAAACTGATAGTAGTATCGAGGAATATCCCAATGAAGTTCATCTTTGAATTCGTCGGTTTCTCTGGCCCTCGTTTCTACCATGTTCTTAATCATTGCGTGACCTAAATAAATAATAAGTCTGTTTACAATCCAGCTATCCATCAACCAGTAAGGTTTGGTACATACTATAGTTAGATTTTAGGAATTGAACCGTGACTGCACTTTTATATTTATATATTTTATACGAGGCCATAGCTCGTGGGTCAAAATCCTATTATATTTGCTACATTTATATACATATATATCTGACAGGTATAGTTAACTTGCGAGAGACGAGGTGTGTGATACAGGGTAGTCCGTGTGCGCTACCCTATATCTTGTACTGGTGTTTAACACCGGTAAATGTTCTGGTGATTACCATCAGTAAATGGGACGTTGTGGTTCTTTCAGCGCTTCACCGCTAGACCACGCGTCTTCAAATTTCCACACCAATACCGGTGATAAAAGCATGAAAACAGATTTGCTATCATCACCTCATAAAGTGCGAATTAATTTCAACGTTTTAGCGTTTCGAACATTTTGCTTACGTTTGCGTTTTCCAAAGGTCATTAAAGTCTGACTGACACAACTTATTGTTTTAAGTTATTTTTTTGTATCTTTAATTTTTTCACAGATTCTCGATTTGTAATATTTGAACGATATACATTTAGTAACAGGAAATGAAAAGTACAAATTAATTTAAAATGTTACTTTTAATTTGTTAAGATGACAATTAGCATGTATATGCAAGTTTTTGACTACACATATATTTCACCCTCTGAAATTCACATATGACGTATCATATCAGCTAAATATTATACATACTAATCTGTAGTTAATTTTCTTTTTTTACCGATAGATTGCGAATAGATCTAGAACACAAACGCATACATCTCACAAAAGAAGAAGGCATGACATTCGTCTTCAATGACATCGATTTATTTTCTAGGCAGTAAGTACAAATTCGTTGTTCTCTACTTGCTCCAACATGTCTGCCAGTTTTGATATTACATGTTTGATTGGAACATCGAAATTGTGCTAAATAATGTCTCAAATGAAAGGATAAATCGCATTTAAGACACCTTTCTACGTTTAAAGGAGATTTATGTTGGTTTTCTTGATTTTTCTTGTCCGGACATAACTAAAAAAACTAAAGGGAATTACTTGAAACTTAATACAATGATAGGGAACAATGAGGGGAAGTGCAGTACCAAATAACCATAGCTATATTTTGCCTACTTTTTTAATTACCCCCCTTTGTTATGTTTTCTTGATTTATCTTGTCCGGAGCATTACTCCAAAGGCACTGGAGGGTATTACATGTACTTGAAACTTTATACATTTATAGAGCCCAATGAGGGGAAGTGCAGTACCGAAGAATCTTATCTGTACATTGCCTATTTTTTTTAATTATCCACCTTTAATTATTACATTTTCTTGTCTTGAGCAGAACTCGAAAAGTACAGAAGGAAATTCCTTCAAATTGCAAATAATGAGAGAGAACACACAGGGAAAGTGCAGTGCTTAAGAACAATAACTCTGTGTTGTTTTTTTTAATTGTCTCGCTTTATCGATTATCTTAAACCTTTCAGTATAATTAAAATTACCAAATTATCTTTGAGACGTCTGTGAGCTTCTCATAGATTTTTAGCCTGTGCAGCTAGCTTTGCTTTAGCACGTAACCGTGGACGTTAAGGATTCAACAGAAGACCATTCTATTTATAAAAGGTGGCAGTCTTTATAGGTGTATCTCCATATCTCCAGCTTTCAAAATTATGTTATGGTCCACGTTACGAACAAATATGATCTCAGTTTTATTCAAATTGACTTCCATGCCTGTATTGTTAAAGAGCTCTTTGGTGAGTTTGATTTGGCGCTGAAGTTGCCGAGCAGTTTCTGCACAGTAAGCAACATCGTCTGCATATAACAAGCAATATATAAATGGAATCTTATTATTAAATCTAATACCAGATTCACAGTTTGAACGTATATAGTAACATACTAGATCAGTTATTAACACGGGCTACACACATCATCTCGTCGAGTACCTTTACATATAGTGCTGGGGAAGTAACTCGTCAGGCATTGTCTTGCACGCAATTCTGTATTTGTTTATATATACGTCTTACACAGCCAGACTCGATATGCTCATCTTTAACAAAAACACATTCACCTCCGTTATTTCTACAAAAATTGAAACTTTTCTACCTAACCGCACCAAAACTTGTATATCCGTGTAAAGTGTCAAAGAATTCATCTTCATAATCTCTTTAAGTTTCCTTTTAACCAATTACTTAGAATTACAAATTGCTTCAAGAATGTTAACACTCTATTGTTGTCTAAGTATGTTCCATGCCATTAAATCCAAAACGAATGTCAAATCATGAGCACATGTTTCATTTTTAAATGTGTACACTTCCTGTGCGGTTCATCAAACCTTGACCTTCCCATCAGTCATCAATTTTAGTATTCATCCAATCGTCTTCTCGCACGCCCAGGTGCCAAATATATTCTTGCGATACTCCCTTTGGCAACGAGCCTCACTTTTGCTACATAAATCCCCCATTGGCTACTTGCATAAAAGGCGGGACATCTATGTCAACTATATCACGTGTATTTTTTATTAGTGCCAACCCGCTTTAATGTATTTGTTGTAGCATCGTACCTATATATGTCTTTGTCAATTACCAGCTTATCGTATGTTACAACCGGATATGTGTCCTTCTTTCTAGCTTCGAGCATTTGCTCACCCATACCCTTTTATGCAAATTCTCGTGCACTGAACAGTCCGTGTCGAGGGCGCTTCTAGCTGTGCTTAGCACACATTGCATATCCTTGAAATGTGTAAACTTTACAACAACACACGAGAGTATGAGCGCTCTTTCTATTTCAGTATCTTCAGAATTAGCCATAAATAAAACACTACACAAAAAAATAATAACGAACCTTTTGCTCAGTAACATCCCAATCCTCTTGGCAAACTATATCCATCAAAAACGATATATTGACCGTTTACCTTTAAAAATGGTCAACACACTGCAAAAGACTGAGGCTCAAGTTATCAAATGAAAAGGCAATTTTCTTTGCACGTCTATACATCCGCAGACTGACATTCGCATATGTCCTTTGGATACATGGTTAACAGTAAATGTTGTAGGTGGAAGCAAATACAAAGGGATGTCCTAGAAGCACTTTGTATGTTCCATTACAAGAAGCATTTATTTCACCAGGAAAAATGTCTTCCTTTGTTTTGCCAGAAACATTTTTCATGTTACTTTGTTAATCTATAATACTTAGTACATGTTGGACATATAGGGCAGTAGTTTTCAATGAAAAAAACTAACAAATGTCTTCTGTCTCTTTGCCGTGAAGAAACAATTTGAATATGAAAGAGAGGCATACGTAAACATCTTTTTCGAGTAAATAGTACACAGTTCTGTCATTGTCCTATCAGTTAAATATTTTGCTTTATCTGATTCAGTAAATTCAAAAAGCCACAAGGACGTTCAGTTTTGACTGCGAACTCATATTAGAAAATGCATAATTACCTTCTGTCAGACATTCGTCAGCATTATCCATATTTCCATGGTCTAAATACACCTGACCCATGTAACATTTTATTCTTGCAATGAAAATATCATATGGCGTTTTGGCATCTGGTTGGTAGTGGCTTTGACATGTACTGTAGAATTTGATAGACAGGTGTAAATGGTCCAGCGCTTGATGGTGAAGGTTCTGTTTCCATCGGCATAGTCCTTTAACCTTTTGGAACAGACCATGTACAAAGCTTGGATGATATGGTTCATCTCGAAGATCCTGTAGTGCTGGAAATGGTTGAAATTATTAATTATCTAATGTTTGTTTACTACTTTTGATGGGATAAAACAAAGGCTTTACTCTGTATATCTTATCATGTATAGATATTTCAGAAATCGTGTGTAATTTAATTTAATATAACAATGTTTCAGACAACAAGTTAATTTTAAAGGAATTGGTATGGCATCCACCATTCCTGAACTAAAATATTATTGAAACTACTATAGAAATACTCCATGTATCTCTCACAGATAAAAACACCGTATAATTTACCTGGGTATTGTTTAGATAATGCATGCAACATTTCCAAAGCAATTTCAACTTTATCATGCAACATCAAGAAAACATCCGCTTTCTCTACCATCCAAAATATGTAGGCCGCATTGTTCTTTTGTTTGATAGCTCTGTCTGCTTCTGACTGTAATAGGAAAAAGTTGCATCTGAATGATATATTGTAAAATTGCTTTTTTTTATAAACAATCCTTATTGATTGAGGTAATTAACACACCAAGCCAATTAAAGTAAATGCCTGATTGCGTTTACCTAAATCCTTGGTGCGTAGTAATAAAACAAGAGGGACAGATGTCCATATATCACTCACTTAGATATTTTTCAACAACTCTTGATGCTCAGATATTATTTTATAGAGACTATCTAAATAGTTCAAATTTCATTGCTGTAGCCTAATAAACAATGACGTAGGGCAAAGTCAGTCAATGTCGAAGTTGAAATTTAAAGTCAAACTAAACACAATATCCGAATTTCATTGATTTAGCTTCAAAACAGACAGTAGGTCAGTAGTTCAAGGTCAATGTCAGCCAAGGTCAAAGTTGATTTCTGCATGCTAAAATATCCATATATTTCAAATTTCATTGATGTAGCTTAACAAGAAAGAAAGTGAGTCAGTAGTCAAGTGACCCTGGGTTTGATACTATGATCACAACATTAGCAGGGATAATCTACTTGGCGAGACTCTATCTCGTCTAAGGATTATAGGCCTAATGGTTTTCCAGTTATTTGAATAACAGATGTGATCTTGACCCTTGACGTTACCCTCCTACTGGTTAGGATCAACCTCTCCATGAAGTCTGAGGGTCATATACAAGTGTACCCAATGGTTCTCAATTTATTGAACATAATAGGTTTAACCATTGGCGTGATCAATTTTAACCCCAGTTGCATGATTTGAACAAACTTTGTACAGGCCCTCTAGACAATGTTACATACCACATATCTAAGGTCTAGGTCTTTTGGTGTTGGACAGTAATATTTTTAAAGTCACCAGGTTTTCCTATTTTTTGCCAAAACACTTCTGCATGAAATTGAATTCTTTGAACAATTTTGGATGAGCTTAATACAAGGAAAATTCCTGTAAATCTTCGTTGAAACTGGCCCAGTGATTTTGCAGGAGCTGTTGTTTGAAGCCAATTGCAGAGGACATACGACGTACGCCAGATATTGATCGATCCTTAGAGTTCTTGTTGTGTGACTGAGTGCGAAGGAAAGGATTTATATATCGATATTTAAGTCTTTTTCTTGCTTGAAACTAATTACGTTTTAAAAGCTTTATTTTAGGGTTAGACTCTGTTGTGTTAAATGACGTTTTATTCTATTTTTAAGATGTCAACTTATTTTGTAACATTTTCTATAATTTTCTTAAAGACGGAGCTTCTTCACCTATAATAATTACCGCTTCAACGACATTTAGCTTTAATACTTACCTGAACCATACGACGGCTTTGCACGAGCGAAAGCATGATATCAGCTAAATCAGAAACCCTTTTCTTGATAAGTAGATCTTTGTCATCAGCCTTCTTTGGGTATTTTTTTAACAACTCTGGATGCTCGGACATTATTTCATAGAAATTGAGAATGTGGACTCTGTGAAATTCCAACTGACGGTGACCTTTCCAGTACTTTGATTCCATTGACCTTACAACACTGCTGATTATACCCTCGTACATTGAAACAAATTTCTGACACGCCATTTTATACGCGTCTGACAATTCGGCTGTTTTCTTCCATTCAGAAATTAACCGAAATACCAATGGATGAAGCGAATGCTTATTTCTAAGCTTTTTACTATGTTTAGATGAATCCTGTTCTTCTATTTCTATCAAATGGCAATCATACAATTTTTGTATCTGATCACTAGGATCTTCTATTATCTTCCTTGCAGCAGACATTTCGAAAGGTGAAGACTGGAAAACTGACAGACAAACCAGAGCCTTCTGGAGGTTCACATTCAAGTTATCTATAGCCTGTCTAATACAGCGATCGACCTTCAATACTTGGCTAACATTTTTCTGATCCATCTGAAGATGAAACAGGAGCCGTTCTGGTGTAAATGTTCTAGATCGTAACAATTTGGCAACAACAGTGACAGCCAGTGGAGAGGAAGCGCACTCTTTCACTATTCTTGAAGCCGCTTCTTTCTCTATGTCCTGAATCATACAAAAAAAACGTATTAGTTGATAGGTCAGAATATCTGTAATACTGACCTCAATTCCACTTCATTTTTTTCTAACCGTGTAAGTGGCTTAAGTGATGTGAATTATTGCACCATCTGCAGAAACAAATTAAATATAAAGTAATGAAATTGCTCTCTTTGGGTAAATCCACTATCATCTATGTCTTCGTTTATGTGAAACATCTTATTTTTTTTGCTGTCATATATGTTTCAGGAGAAAAAAAGGGAAT
>JAFMSR010000012.1:21514415-21730248 GCA_022818135.1 Saxidomus purpurata | reverse complement strand
AGTAACAGACAAATCGCATTGCTACAATGCCTCGAGTCACATTTCTATACGATTTTGTACGGCTTCGCTAGATTTTTGTACTGACGTCATAGTATGTAATAACAAAGGGTTTTACGAACTTAGAATTAATGATGTTTATCTAGATTGGATACAGTTTGTCATCTGAGTTTGATATATTGTCATAGTCATCATAAAATGAAAATAATTAGCGATCTAAATACTGATACACTTCAGTAAATTGTATCAACGATTCTGATTGGATCCGTCATTGCACATATACCACCAAATGTACGATCTTATAATAGCGTTAACTATTTTTGATAATTATTAAACCTGTCTCAGTGTGCGGTTTTGATTTTAATGGTTGTACGCAAGCTTTGCGACAAGACACCGCCAAAAATATCAAAATTGCATAACGGACTGCTCTCAATTTTCCTCCTATTTCAAACGCATATAAGTTAAACGCGTGGAGGGTAGGTCACATTTAGGCGAATATTCGGATGTATTCCAAATGAACTTTGAAAAATGTGTCACTATGGCATTTTTTGCATTGAAGCAAAAAAAAGCGTCAAACATATTCGTCTTACTTGATGTCTTAAAAAAACATTTAGCTTATGCCTTGGTCACATATGCGTACGAAGTCCGTACGATTTATAAAATCATCCGATTTCACAAACTTTAAAAATCCTAACGGTCTTCGTACAATCGTAGCTCCTGGTCACATACCTATGGATCCCGTACGATCTTTTGGAGGATGAATTTGTAGGCTATCTGTACGTACATCGCAGACAAGTCGTTCGGACCTTGGAAGGAGCTAGGACGTACCTCATACGATGCACGTGTGTTCGTACGGCGCTCGTACGAAGCCCGTACGACACATGGGGAACTATAATGACCACTACCGATATCACAAAAATCAAGGGAATTAAGTCAAATTTCATGTGTCATCACGGTGTCTACAGAGTTACCCATCTTTTATCGATATTTGCGAGTGTGTGTGATTTACGGGGTCATAAAACCAGTCACGTGTAACTGCGCCTGCCAAACTGGAAAAATCAAATATCGTTGTTTTTTAACGTAGATTATTATAGCCTAAGGGAGATGTGAAAGTTGAAATGTTACTAATTTAGGTAAAATTTAGGTATTGTGTTTTTTCTTCTGACTATTATATACCGAACGATATCACCTTATTTTCAATAAAACAAAATATGAATAAAATTGTTTCAAGTGGGAAGCACAATATCTTAAAAACGTGTTTATAACTTTAATGAATTTGATCATATTTAATGTAAAATGAAGTGCGTTGAAAATACGAATCCAGTGATACTAGTAATAATAATTGTTGACAATAGTAACAGATCGAGGAACTCAAAAAGCTGTTACACTCGTTGTTCTTGACATATTTGAATGAATCTAAAATGTGTTCATTGGAGAACTTAAATTGTCGACTGACCTCTTCGCATGCGCGTTATTTTGTTTGTTCATGTCAACAAATACCTTATGAAAAATTTAATGATGGACATTGAATTCAAGAACAGCGTGCACGGCAAATCAATTGTTATTGGGGCATGGGAAAGACACGATGCTTTTTTTAAATGTAGACAACTTTAAATGTCATCCTTTTACTAAGTTTGGGTCATTTCCACACATATCAATGATTTGTTTATATACATTTTTTCACACTAAAAGTTACACTGTTAAAGGAGGAAACAAAATTTAAAAACAAATTCATTTCTTCGGAAAGCTTTAAAAGACAAAACATACGCGAATTTAGACTGCATCTGTATTGTGCAAACAAAAGTGGATCTTCAAAGCATTCCCTTTCTACACTACTTCATAAAATGACATTTTCACCTTCCTATCAAATGAAATCAATTGGCGCTGGGGTCAAAGAATAGTGAAAACCACTGTTTCAATTTAGACATGTATAAAATATGTCTCTGTCCAAGTGATTGAAAAAAAGAAAAAAAAACATAAATAGGTTTTTTTAAACATTTTACAAACTTTTAAAATTACGTGAATGATAATAGTATTATTAATAAAACTACGGGTCTTGTATATAATATGATGAAAAGTTATATAAATTATCATTGTATAGTTCTAGAATTCAGTAAAATATATTCGTTTCATAGACATATTTTTTCTTTTGAATCGGTATATGAAGCATAAAACAAAACCCAATATACAGCTTAAAGTATTTTATTACGGGTCATTATCAATGTTACGTAATGTCCGGTCATAAAGCACTATAACCGAGCAGACGGGTCGATCATTCGGAAGTGTTCGAGCGCGACAGTTGGAAAAATAAAATATACATAAACACGTTTCAAAAAAACAAAAAAACGAGCATGTTTTATTATTCCTTTTTTATTGAAATGATATCACAATGTTTTATTCTGTTCCGTTCGGGATCGTAAAAGTTGTTATAGCGTATGCGCTACGCTTTTTCTTTTCAGTAAAACTGGCACTTTTGCGGGTTTTACTATTATGAAATGACAGTTGTGGTTTTAAATTTAAAACATGCAAAATTAATGAAGTCTCAAAAAGACAAAAACATTAAAAGGGGAAATGTTGTATGTGATTATGCCTCTATGATTATTAAATAACTTCATTAGTTTAAATTTCATCACTAAAGTAGTTAATTATAAACATGTATAGTAAATCACAGGTGTGTATTAGCCTTGTATGTGACACTCTGCTACATGTTTGAGCGGTTCAGTGGTCTAGTGGTTAACGCTCTGGACTGGTATCCAAGGGTCGCAAGTTCGACCCCGCACCTCTATTAACAAAACTAATGATCTTACGGATGAGACCTAAGACCGAGATGTATTGGTGCTGTACATCGGGCATGTTAAATAACGAGGGACTGTCTCTTGAACGGGACGCGTTCTGTATCATGCACTATCCCCGAAAACTAAAACAACTTTTAAAACTCTTCTGGGGGCGTTGGTAATACGGATTATCCGGTACCAACGATAAAACTATACAATAAATACATACATGCGACATGCTGGAATCTTATATAGCCGCGGCCGCGGCCGCGGCTGTATATAATTTAATCAACTTGTGTAAAAAAATACTTCTTATCAAAAATATTATATACTGTAAAATGTTTATAAAAGCTTCAGAGGGTACAGACCGATATATTATACAACACTGCGTATGCAAGAAACGCGTGTCCGTGAAACAAAGACAGGAAATTACTTTACCCGCAGGCAATATCCAGATAATAGATAGGTAAAATGATTAAGGGTCATAAAACTGATCCACTTTAACCCCATTCAAGTGTAAAGATTGTTTGAATCGTTGTCAATTTGTAATATCAATTTAAATGATTATATCTATTTATCCTTTATTATGATGCATTTGCTTTACTTATAACTGTTAATGAAACATGTAATTCAATTCCATTTACAAGTACCGTGTGAAGAATAAGAGTAACAATCGCGTTGAAAACAGTCTTACGTTATTTTTAATGAAAAGACGTGAACAATAATTGACAATATACATTGAACAAGTAATATCACCTGTGCCCTGATGACACTACCCCCTACCCCTTTTACCCAAGGTGCGATCCGGTCACAAGGTTTTGTTTGAATTCATAACTAGTATAACACTTGTATAAGTTCAATAATTATGCTTTCAACGACAATGTACTTAATTTTTTATTCATATGTTTTATGAAGTTGTATTTGAGATACGAATCAGTTAATTAGTTTTATAAACATGCCCTTGGTAATATTCGTGAAAAATAGTTATTAACGTTGATCAGGCGAATTAACTTTAAAAACATACTAAGTGACAAACTATTAGTATCGGCGTTAAAAGAATGTGCCTTACGTAAAATGCCGAGTACTGCCGAAGCGGTAAATTCTTGGTTAGTTGAGTTAAACTTAAAAAGGACTGCAAATATATCCATTAAACATAATTATTTTTATATATCTAAAAAGTAAAATGAAATATCAAGACATCGTAATAGTGACATTTGTTCTGTTATTTTAGCAAAAAGGTGAAAATTTGAATTAAAGTGCAATATTTGCACCTAAACTGGCATTGTTTCGCGTTTCCACTATAATTCAATGCCCGTAAAACGGTCGGTAATGGTTTTTAAACGTAAAAGGACTATTGATTTAATACTTTAGATTGACAAAAAATATTCATGAAATGGCAGACAAATTAAACTAACTTTGTGATAATGACAAATTTTTTATGTTAAACAGAAAGAAAGTTATGACGAGTTATTTAATAATATCCTTCTTTACTCTTTGTAAAAACGCATATCGGTTTTCCAATACACGATGGTTAAAATAGTTGGGGATGAGAATTACTAGTTCGGTGTAATCTGAAAATTTCTCATTTCTAGATAAAATCGTCAAGGATGTCGTACAGAGCCCGTACGGCCAACGTAACGCCCTGCAGGCCTCGTACGGACATCGCAAGTTCCACACCCGGTGTCCGAACTAGCGTACAAACATTGTACGTTGATCGTGCGACTCTGCGATAGTCGTGTGAGCACCGGCAAGCTCTTACGAGCCTCGCGGTGTTCCAAATACGCACGGATATCTAGCGATATCCGTACGAGCTCTACTGGTGCCCGTACGGGGCCTTTGCGAGCTGCTCCCGACTTCAAAAATTTCTACGAGCTCGACGAGAACTCGGGAGCTCGTTGAAATATTTTCACAGAGTCCCCGAGTCATCGACGAGTTAAAAAAAATCCGGACGATGCCCGCAAGAGTCAACGATGTCCGCACGGACTCCGTGCGATTTTCTAAAATTTCGACTAAAACCTACTCGTACGGAGCTCGTAACGTTAATGTGACCAGGGTATAAGCCGTATGAGCGATAAACTTTTATATTTTTCGTTATATTTTCACATAGATTTTTATTAGGTCAAGCTACCCGTGTCTATGGCAATGAGAAAATGGAAGTTGTTGAATAACCATTTTGCGTTTGATATCAACATACATCTGGATATACTTAGAGTGTCATTCAAAATAAATAAGCGCATTTTTCATATTTTGCAATGTTTAATGTCATCGCATCGATCTAAATCGTTTGGATGATCGTTTAGTCCTGATATGTGTTAATTCATTTAGTAGGATTAATGAATAGTATTCAAAATTAGATTGATACCCTCTAAGGTTGTTCGGTTTATCAAACTTTCGGGCTTTTCCGTTTCCTGGTCTATTACGATATTGTTGTTTTGTCTTGAAAAAAAAAACCAAAGCTTTAAAGAATAAAAACAACGCTCATTTTGTGAGTTCCAGCGATTAACTTCTCTTCAAAATGCCCAATGTATTATAGCATGGGCGTTTTTGTTGTCGGGAATGGCAATGATATCTCTGTTACATCTTACATCTCAAGACTCTCACTCCATGTGACTGGTAGAAATGCGAACCATCGCAAGTATGAGAGGAATTCTTGATTTTTACTGACGAGAGTTCTTAACGAAAGTATAGACCTAATGACCATTTAGCCTAACATCTGATTATGATTTAATTACACGAACTTCTCCTCACCTCAGGTTATATTCCTCATTACCTTAACTCAACTTTGTAATCAACTAACAAATTGTTTGTTCCAAAGTACAGTATCAACAACGTAATTATATGTTCCATACACTCGATCAGGTCAGTAAAATTAAGTGTTTTTATAGTTTTTGCCATTTCTTTTCAGTAATGTAATGGCCTGATCAAATTTTAGCCAATGTGTTTTTCTTCACTAAGTGCCGGATGAAGTGTCTAGATAGATATATGTATAAATATTTACTGTCTTCAAATACCTTTGTTGGAACAAAAGTTGAGGCATTGGTGGTCTTAGCATGTGGTTGTTTTATTTTCTATCATCATGGCTTTTAACAGCCTATATAATAGGTTCATAAACAATAGTCTTGCTATTCTGATTATAGTTGAGGCATATTTTATATCTGGAAAAATATCTTAACCTTGTGAACGAGAACCTATTTAATCTAAAAGAATATATGTTTTGCATAAAAAAAAATTAAGCGAAAGCCATTTACCATGAAATTGTGGTCGAAGTATTGGAGCAACAGGATGACTATTTTATATTATTTTTATATTGAAATCGGGTGTAGTGGTCATGTTGTAGGCTACAAACGAAGAAATGCTATCAGGGAATTCCCTGCTTTATTCTTTACAGATAAAAAAGTGTTCACAAGTTTTATAGATGGCTAGGTACTTCATGTAGTACATTTTAGCCTGCCCAAAACTTATTGTTTTATTTGGCATTCCTTAACTGTTCGAAAACAATCCAAAATAGTATGGATAATCTTCTTATTTGGATTTCTCGTCTCCCATATGCTTATGCTCATAGTCAATGCCATTACAAAGAGCTGGTCTCACCATCAAAATTTCCTCTTACAGTCGACATTGTATTAAGCGACCACCCAAGGGACCTTCAAAATCCGATCTCTTAATAGAATGGTCTCTTGTCTCTATTTGTCTAGACAGACATTTTTTGAACTGTTAATAAAATACATGTATATGTACAATGTATGTTTGTTTGTTGTGTTTTGTTCCTGTATGGCATCTTGTATTAAATAACAAAATTTTTCTAAAAGAATTTTTATTTCTTTATGTACATGTTCATATTTTTAGATAGCAAGTCATCATCAATCATCATCATAGTCATCATTTCCAATTATGTCTTTAACGAGCTCAAATACAAACGTCTGCCTCAATTCAAACCGAAAGTTAAACTGGAAATGCGGTTGACTCTAATTTACTAACGAATATTGGAATCAACATTAAACGTTAACATAAACTGTTCATTTGAAGTGCTATAAATGAAATTTCTATGAAAACTAAAGGATAGTTTACTTAATTATCTCACGGACCTATATACACACGGATTGGCAACTTCCGAAAATCGATAATGCGATATCGAGAAGTCGTATAATAATACGTAATATAATGTTACCCATGATGCTTTGCGCGCGCTCGGTCTTTTTCGGATATTTTCGGACATTTTTCGATTTGTGATATTCGGTAGGTGCCGCCAGACTTGACAAAATTTTCAAAAAACAAAATCGATAACAGTTACACCTTACGAATCCATGTGTATATAGGTCCGTGTTTATCTTCATATCACCTCAAATATTGTTAAAAAAGATTGTGAAAATGGTGAACACTTTTACCTATTCATGCACCAAGAAAATGGTTTTTTGCTTGATTGTTCGATAGTTACATTTAACTGCCGTATTCAATGTATTTAGGTGCGAACAAACTCGCTAATTACCCGGGTGAAAAATACCTAAAGGTGTTATTCATCAATTATTTAAAAAACAGTCGCTTAATACATATATTTAGAGTAATTGGGACCAATTTTTACTGGTCGCATGTACAATGTCGACTGTATGTGTCTTTCGCACATCCCATTATATACTATATATCTTTATTTCTAACGCAGTTATTGACGTAACGTCGTTTCTGATTGGTGACGTCGTTTGAATTTGCGACTATTAAATAACGTATATATAGTCGCAAAATTCAAACGGCGTTTTAATTATCGCATTTAGACACATTGTGCGTTAGAAAAGGGATAACTATTTAGTGTTTTGATATTTGCGACCGTATATACGGTTTTAATGGTCGCAAACAGTTTAACAGCTCCGGCTAACGCCGTCGCCGTTAAAAATATTTGCGACCATTAACCGTATATCGTCGCTTTATTTAACCAGCTGCAAAACTGACAGAGAAACCAACTTACAACTAGAGTCGAATGCAAACTTACACATACTTTGCATGCTTGCTTTGCAGAAAAAATACTTCGTTTCGCTCGCCATTACACTTAGAGGGCTTATACAACAACAAAAAACGAGTATTTAAAATAAGAAGGCTGTTTAAACAAATGGCAGAAATGTAGATCTACGCATTTATCTTTAGTGAGCAAATGACATAAATTTAATCTCAGTGTATGTTAACAACGTCAATACACTCACAAGAAGAGATGGTAATTTACGCGTCTCTTCTTGTTAAGTTATACGCTAGTCAACATCAACTCTTTAACCAGTCTAGATCTATTACCCTTTAAGAATAATTAATTTTATCTTTTGTAAGTGTTTTTGCAACATTCAGAAAAAAACTTCAAAGAAATTCAAAGAAAAGCCACAAAACAGCTGATTCGGCAGTATCTTATGTTAGTTTTGCCTGTGTAAATTATATCATACCCGTCAAGTTTAATCAAGCTGATTCTGAATATCTCTTAACTCCTATTGCAATGAAACTATTTACTTTTCCTTGAAAATTCCAGTAATTACAGCGGATAGAGCGTAAATATCTAACTTTGTTTATATTCTGATCTTCTTAACTAGGTGAAATCTAATATAAGTCTGGATCAACCTGTAATAATCAGATATATCTTGGTAAAATGTTTATACTAATAGAAATTTATAAAATTGCAAAATGCTAAAATTTACTTGTCATTCAAAATAATACAGATTCTTTGGAGCTTAGAATACATAACCAGCATCAAAATTTCGGTTGTAGGTGGTATCTGGTGCTCTGTGAGTTACAAATAACAACACGAATGACTATCGAATGGTAGCATTATACTACCAAAACTGTTTACAAAAGAAAGTGCAGCGAAAGTCAAATGCAGAAGTTTTACTATGACATCAATAAATTCAAATCTGCAAAAATGCACCAGATTGCACCTTAAGGACATTCCATATTATAGTTAACTGGTCACTTTGTCGTGGTAATTTACAGCAAACAATCTTTAAATTTTAATTATGAGAAACTGACATGAAATAGGGGCAAAGTGCCCTTGACCGGATACCTTCAAACTGTTCCTTATAGTATTTTAAAGGTGAACTCCAAAATGGTTTTATTCTGCTTTAAAGAGCGCATAATACATTCTAAAACATCAAAGAAAAGACGTTTGTTGTTTTTCATGTGGTGCATGATCTTGCTTTGATACTATTATACTTTTCCCTATCTAGGCGACATAGAAGATGTAAGATTTATAATCGTCAATATTATTGTGTCATGAAGCTGTACAGTCTTACGTGACTGCAGTTTTTATGACCCCGAAGGGCGGCATATAAAATCGCACCGTCCGTCTGTCCGTCTTTGCGTCCCCCTTACACTTCGTGCCCGGACTGTAACTTTGTCATGCATTGAAGGATTTTAAAATAGCTTGGCACAAATGTCTAGCACATCAAGACAATGTGTGGCGTGCAAGACCCACGTCCCTACCTCAAAGGTCAAGGTCACACTTAGAGTTTGAAGGTAATGGAATCCTCTATAATGCACACATTCGTGTCCGGACTGTAACTTGGCATGTATTGAAGGATTTATAATAACTTGGCACAAATGTTTAGTACATCAAGACGACGTGTCGCTTGCAAGACCCACATCCCTACCTCAAAGGTCAAGGTCACACTTACAGTTTATAGGTAATTGAATCCTGTATATATGCATACATTTGTGTCCGGACTGTAACTTTGTCATGCATTGATTGATTTAAAATAACTTGGCACAAATGTTCAGCACATCAAGACAATGTGCTGTGTGCAAGAACCATGTCCCTACCTCAAAGGTCAAGGTCACACTTAGTGTTTAAAAGTAATGGAAAACTGTATGCATGATAACTCTGTCATGTATGGAAGGATTTTAAAATTACATAGCACATTTATTGTGCACATAGAGAGGACACGGACTGTGAGACACCTCTTTTGGGGGCATTCGTCACTTGTGAGGGACAGCTCTTGTTTCTACTGTTTTTTAAATAAAATATGATTATATACTATGAATTTTCTAACATCGATTCAGCTATAAGGACATAAACAAAATGTTGTCGCTATGTCGTGACAGCCTTCTGGTAAATCTACTTAGCTACTACAGTGAATTAAATTTCAAAAGTATACGCCGTTAAAGTATGTACAGATGCATTTCGAAATTTTCTGCCTATTTCAAAATATCATTTTTCTAGTTCCAAAAAGATGTAAAATGTAAACGCCCAGAAATACCAGTTTAGTCTCAAAGTTATCGTGGCTTTTCAAAAGATTCAAAGTCATAAAAAAGCGATTCTCTTACCTTTAGATATAAAACAGAGAAATGGTAAAGGATAATGGATCTATAAACACGACTTTCTACTCTACGTAAATCATTCACTGTCACCCATGCGGTACAAAGACATTGATGTCACTTGAGAAGCTTTTTGAAAAACGAGTGTATACTTTTTAAAAATGATTCTAGAATGATTTTATGCCAATAACGTAGGCTAAACAAATACCGTTTCACATAAATCTCTGTATAAATAATGTAAGAAGCATGCAGAAGTGATTCGGTACGACCGATATTTTGGATCATTAGATTTGTAATGTATTTTGCCAGATTTTTAACACTTACAACCGATTTAGTTAAACATAAATCATACAAGTTTCAAACTTTCATGATTTGTACTTTTATACCTGTGGAAAGTACGCCTGGTCTTCGTAACAAAAACGAAACCGTCATTTTAAGTGGCAGTACATAACATTACTTTATATGATATTATTTATTAGAGCAAAGAATTTTGAAGCTGTAATGAGTTACTTACTGCACCGGAAATTTCATTATATCAACCGTTTTGTCTAAACGTATAAACTATTAGCTGTAACTATTGATTCCATTAAGCCTATTATCACTGATAATGTTCTTTCCACAAGTCTCTTTATACCATTATTTTCACCATCAAAATTGGTACACTTAAATTGCATTTGAAGCTTAATATTCACTTTTAGAAGTCTAGTGATCTCTATATTATGGGAGTGGTAAAAATGATCTATCTCTCTCCTTATTTTTATACTTCTTAATACAGTGCAGCTACAAATTGGCATTGATTAGCCATAGCTGGCTGATCACTTATCGTGAATTGATACTTAGAACAATTAAACATCAACTAAATGAAAAGGTGCTGCTTTACACTTAAGAACCGAAAATATATTTCTGTCAAGGAGGTTCTTCTACAGTTTCCTTTAAGAATATACCTTTTATATGTTTTTCAAACTTTGCAAATTTTTTCAAACTTTGTATTTTGACTTAGAACCAAGTTTAACACTAAAATCTGAAATAAAAGTCAAAGGTCACTGTCATTGATTTTGAATTATCTACCCTTGAACACAGCATTTTGTTATATTTTCCGATGTTCAAGGGTAGACAATTTAAAATCCAGGTCGTTGACCTATGGTTTTTATTTCAGGTATCTGTTTTAAACTTGATTCTCAGTCAAAATGCCAAGTTTGAATAACTTCAATGAAAGGAAAAATTTTGGCTCTATACATATGTAAGCAAACGTCCTTTGTAAACGTATATTTGCATTTTGACGGTCCACAATAAAATGTACAACAATATCTCTCGCAAATTTAAGCAGACATATCTCTTCTTGTGTTCACGCAAAATAATGATGAAAAGTAAGCATGCATAATGTCACTTTGACCAGACAAACATATTTACATAGTAACTGCAACACAGTCTGACTGTAATGTCAATAATCAATTATCGGAAAGTTAATTAACAAGAATATTATTCTTTTACTCGTTCTAGTTTGCCCCAGTCTGTTTGTAGCAATCAGCTCGTCTAGGTAATTTACAGAAACCTTTTCAAATAAACAGAGTGAAGGGCGGGCGATCCTGTTTCAACATACTATTCGGCAGGCATTGCCTGCGCTGTTAAATGAATATCAAAACTGAATCTCCTGTTAAATATTTGGTTTTTATTATCGGAAAATTTCGTTTGAAGAAGTTGTAGATTCAATTAAGTATATCAAGGCAATCTCTTGCTCTCCTTTTTTATTACTTCGAAGATTTTTATCGAACAAGATGGCTGCATCAATCAAAGTATAAAGAAAGTTTACCTCCCCTAAAAAGTATTCAGAGCAACAAACGAAAGCCAACTGCGTGATTAAAGCAACACATTCCCGCCATGTACCTTGATGTACGAATATTTGGAAAGGTTCACTTTTTAGAGCTGATAACATAGCATGTTTTGCGTCGGTTTTTATGTAATTTTGCCTAATTGTACGTAAACCCCAAACAGGTTTTACTTGTAAATCAGGCAATAAGATTCAGCATACAAATCTATTACTGACGAGAAAAATAAAGTCTAGCCGCAATAAGATATGATTGGTTGGATGGGTTGTAGATGGTCAGTCTTCCAGAAGAAAGGTTCTCCTCAATTTCAAAAGCTAGAAAGCCACTTTATGTTAACATGAGTAAGAACAACTGTAACAAACAAAAGTACCATCATTGTAATAAAAACTTTACATATGTGTTGGAGATCAAAGGCGTGTTGCATTATTACTGACACTGACAGTTCCGAATGTTAGAATTTATTCAATGATGCAACTGAGAAGACAGGTGAAAGCCTGATAAACTAGTAGTGATTGAGATATTTTGTTGCCATTTCTAACAAATGAAACATGCCAAATCTTTGAATATAAGATAAATATCAAAACTCTGAGTTAGTGTCAAACTCATTTTAAATGGATCCTATCATCTGTTAACTGCAAAACTTTATCTCGATTATGGAACAGATTTAGATATTGCTATACAGTAATACTGTTTTAAGATAAAAGCGTTAGTACATTGTATTGTTTAAAATTAGTTTGAGGCCATGCTGTAACATTAACTAAAATAGCAGTAAATGATTAGTCTAAATAAATTTTATCTTTTGGTAAAATTACTGAAATTTTTTCAGATATCTTTGCAACTAGATCTACATCGGAGCATTTAGCACATGGACGGACAGACCATATATATAATACTCACCTACCCATGATGTTTTTTGCCTATGTCAGTGGTTCTGCAGAGCATTTGCCTTCCTCAAACTCTCATTACTCCATTATTATGAATTCAGTCTTGTGGGATCTAATCCAAGTGTGAATAAAAACACAAAGACTCATACTAACACTATCTTTAGATTTCAAAGCGATTTTTACAATGTTTAACCAACACATTTCTCCAAGAACTTGGAAACACTTTTTGACATGCTGACTGACGACATATGCAACACTTTGCACGCAAAACACGCTTTACACGATTTTGCGAGTATGTGTCAACGTTTTATTTTCGGATGAACAAACAACTATTTCTTTTTTTAATACAGCGACCTATTTCAAGATAATAGACATAAACATAAAAATTAATTTATTAGCCATTTAAACTTCATGGTTGTATTAATATAAGAATATGTATGTGTTGCCCTCACGAGTCAGTCAGTTTGTCTTTGTCACCTGTTTGTGTGTTTTATACAAATTGAGAAGTGTAAATAAACTTGTAAAACACTTGAATTTATAATTTGCGAATAAGTCTGTCTGCTCACAAATCGTTAAATTTTCTTCACGCGAAAATTAAACATCATACAGTTTATGTTACTGTTTTGGTCATTTTTTGAAGTGTTTATTTACATCGGTTGACTGTCAGTTAGTACATAACTGTCATCAATATTTACTTGATGGAAATGATTTAATTAAAGCTGATAAAAAGGTCTGAATAGCAGAGACAGTTTTTAAGAAGTGGTGTAAGAGGTGAAGAGATATTTCATCTTATATATGTACAGTAATCATGTTTGAGAAAGCTATTCATGTTAACTTCTAATAAACGGTATAATTCCAAAATACGTGAAATGATATAAATAAAGGTGAGCAGCTTGTAACGACATCCCTTTGTTTCAATTGCGCCTGTTCTTCTGATAATCATAGTTACGATGCATTTCGTCATCAAGGACCCTGTAAGACGTTTGTTGTCGACGACAAATGGCGACTATCTTCAATTTTTATCATAAATTTCCAAAAGTGATCAGGAAAAGCAACAAAAACTGAGCATAGTTATACATGTAAGATTTTCGCAGAATTTACAAGAATGAAATTTTCACCTTGTTACAGACCATACTGGCAGGACAATATACAATACATCATAAGCTAGATGAGTAAATAGGCAACAACAAATCAAACATTTAGGTTAAGTAACCGGAATTCATGAAGTTCATGGATATATGTTACATCTTAAGACTACAAACAATATTTACGTCACAATTATTTGTTTACTTTGATGCACTCATGTTATTATTTGGACAATTCGTTGAGAATGCGTCACTATTAATTGGAAAGGGCATTCATTGTAATATATTTCGTCTTAATTCTCTGAAATCTAGATCAAACAAGATAGATGTTAGTGTAACAAATGCCACTATAAGTATAACAGTACATGAAATTGTTGCAATATGTGTCGCTTTCTATAATCTATATGCATTGTCACTAATACCTCCAACATATGTTTTATTACGCCAAGAATGCGATAACCTTGAGCATGCGCAGTGGGCCGACAACCTAATTGCCGGTGTAAACATTAGATCGTTCATGTCCAATTAGTTTTATTGTAACAATTACAATTATTACTTTATTTCTTGTGATGTATAATTTCATAGGTGGGATTATTGTACTATCTTAATTGTTTGTATTGTTGAAGTGCCATTAGTTTCGTAGCAAAGTTTCTAAATCCAATTATGCAGACATATCAAAAGTTAGAAGTTCTTGTGTGCGTTATACTTTGAGTTGAAAAGGTAATAAAGCTGTATCTTGGAATTGTTTTAGTACTTGCGTTCGCCAATTAGTGGCACTAATCAGCTGTCCGGCAACATATGGTAATATGTTGTTGTTTTTACCCCTGGTAGAGGAACATTACTAAGAAAAGTTGCTATTTGATAGCTTTAGCCGATTCTATGCTAGTATATATGGACAATTAGGCACACCAAACCCATTTGTCCATGAAATCACATAAAAGAATCATGTCGTTTTTATATGTATTGCCTTACTCTTACTCTAATGAGACAAACCAAATGTTTTTAAAGAAATGCGCGAAAATACCACTCGGTGTTTGGTCGCATTCAGTTTGACCTTTTAGAAAAAGATAAACATTGTAGTAATGCATTCTTTGCGCAAAGACGATTGTTTTCATTTTTCAGACATGTATAATAAAAGTCGTGGACTGTTAGGTGCTTTAAATACATGATTAAGCGCTGTATCACTTACACCACGGATGGTTGCAGATAAGCTTTCCTCATTTTACTTCAGATTTGTCTTGTAATTTGTTTTAGCACTTCAAGTTTAAAGATGCTCGTTCAAAGTTGCCGTTTTTCTTTAAATGATATACTTAAATACACAATTGTTAAAATCATTGGTAGAATAAACAACTAATAATCTACGTAGGAGTTTGAGAAAATTTGTTGCAAATGTTGGTGAGTCGGGTCTTACGGCACTATTTGTTTATATTGTAATTTCAAAAGCGTTGGCAACGCTTTATAATTGCGTAGCGTATAATTTCAAACAGACTGATACATTTTACAGGAATTTACAGGTTATACTAGAACCTTTAAATTGGCTATATGTTGTAAAAAGTATTATTTTCAGTCAGTTTAAAGAACTTTAATTTTTATCAAAATCTGCGAGCGAGCGGGTTTACTTTATTGTCATGCCCAAATGCAATTTGGTCATGACCTTGTCTCCTTTGATACCGCGCTTCTATTTACTCCTCGTTCTTTTTGTTGATTATAAAGTTGATATGAAAAGTTGAAGTATTGCTGGCACAACACTTTACTTATTTTTGAATATGTCTGAACTCATGCCAACTCAAAATATAATGAAGTACATACTTTGTATTTTGTGTAAATTTAAAATCATTAACTTTCAAATGTATTGGTATCACGAATAAACAGCTTATTCTCTTTTATACTGGCTCATGAAAAATTTGTAGTTTGATTTTGCAACTGAGATTGACATAATAGTTGGCAACGGACATAAATTCTTGTGTCTTGTTTATGCTTTTGTTTTGTTTTATCAATCATCTCTGTAGAACGTTACAAACTGTTCGTTACGGAATCCACTGGGACTTAAGAAATAATAATTCCGTCAGACTATATTCATAAGGCAAATATATCGTCAAAATCACTCATTCCCTTACTTCGTCAATTTGATAGCCTTTTGCATATTTCCTGTTGCCCTTTTCTCATAGAAAGGAAATAATGATTTAATAAAGTATCTCTTAATGTGGCATTTGAATACCTTCCAGAAATTATTTTCATTCTCCTATTATCTTCAGTATATTTTTTTCTAAGCGTATCTCTTTTATTTTAGGATATTCATCCCTCTGATTTCCTTTCGAAACTGAGTTAACATGATTGCACAGATGCTGTAATCATTTTGAATCGAAGCCATATAACCATCGCATGATTTTTATGTTGCACTTTTTATACCAGGTGCTATAGGAGAGTTGTTGTTGGAATGTAGTTTTTATTCCCATCAGTCGTTATTTGTGTGTTTTCTCAGATTTTTTTCAAATTCATGCTTAGTCTCCGGTAACTGCCCTCCTGCAATATAAATCAATAATGCTGAATTCGAAACTAATTAAACTAACGAATCTGAATACGCGGTAAGCCATATCATGATTCTGTCAAAAGGTATTGTGACGGTAAATCGCTTTGCCATTGCAACTGAACAATACCAGTAAACCGATCCGAAAGCTCCTGTTGAATAATTATCAAAATCACTTTAATTTCATAGAACGACCGCTGCAGTTCCCGGTCTGTATCGTCAAAAATATCTAAGCAGGAACAAATAAGTATTTTTGCATTTAAGGCTTATTTAAACATGAATCTGCACATCTAGCAGATTTTTGCTCTAGGCATTAAATGTATTTAAGATACAATGTAATGTTTTCACACGATGTAGGCGTTATTTAACGCCTTTGAATGAACTGTTAAAGTTTATTCTATTTCTATATATGTCACTTTACGTCTATGATGTTTCTGGTAGACTGTGTTGGAATTGTATAAGTTATCAATAATGTACAATTACTAACTTAAATGGCAAAACCACTCTAAGAGAGATTTTAGAGTTACACGTTATTACGTAATAAATGGTTTTAAGGGGACGAAGCTGTATACAACAGAAGGCCAGTAGGCCGAAATATTTAGTTAAGAGTTTTAAATATTTTCACTCTAGAAGGTAATTACAGAACACGGTACATTTAACACAAAATGAATACGTGGCAAACGAGGGACCAAAACTGGTTTACCTCTTTTTGATTTCTTTTTTCAGAGAGTTTTTATTACATATAGTAGTCTTTTTGTTCGGAACCGTGGTATATTTTCGCATTACAACAGCTCCAAGACGGCTTTAAAACTGTTTAAAATATTTGTTTATCATCTTACGAACGGTGTTTATGTTCGCTGAATCAGAGCAGTACATCAAAATTATTGCTGTCATAAAAAATCATTTATGATACAATGCATTACTTTCGATTTACTGCTTTAGAAATTACAGCCGCAACATAAACGTTAAAACTGCTGTTATCTCTGGCTGCAAGTGATTAGCATGCAATAAAAGAAGGAAACAAGATAAAACGTGCATGTGCAAAACTTTGCTGATAGTTTGCGTTTCAACAGGGTCACTCATAAATACGATTTTGGAATAAACAATAAAAGTACTGATGCCGTGTTAATAGGCAGTTCAACTTGCTGTTCGTCAGAAAGGTGCCTGTTCTTTTATCATCCATGAAATTGTTTTTACTTTAGTCCTATTTCATTTGTAGATTCGTTCTACAGTGTAACATTAATTTTAGTGTAACATTTATAGGCGTAACAATTGTTTCCGGTTTTAGAACAAAATTGTTCAGCAGCTTTCCGGGATTTTTATGACCGAAACATTTTGTATTATAAGAAGTGTTGTAGTTTTCAATGTCAAGAACAGAGGAAATGGTTAAAATGCATAACGGTTGATAATTTTACTTTATAGCATTGTATGTAAGCAACCGCGGCATCGGTGTTGGCTGCAAAAGTGTCAAAACCAGCGGGATTTACTAGATGAGATTATCTTCCTTGTTATATGCAAAATGCTATAAAAAACCAGTACAAATAACAAAATACTTGAGAGAAAAAAAATAAAACCTTTACAGTAGGAGGAAGGGACGTTAATGACATAAAGGCGTAATTGTTACAAAATTATACTAAAACGATCGATGATAATGGAATGAATAATTAGTGATATTTCGTAATGTGAAGCATGAAAAAGAACAATATTTCCTTGATATTTGATATGAATTTCTCTCTCTCAGATGTCATGTGGGTTTTAACGTCTGAAAAGCAAAGCTAAAACGTACACATATCGTATGTGGTAATAATTAAATGTGAACTGTACAATTGAATACAGCTTCGTCTCTTTAATACCATCACGTGTAACTCTAAAATCCCAGGTAGTATTACAAAATACCATAACTATTTCAAATGCTCATAATGGTTTCTACGACGCTACCTCTGCTGTCGGTGAAAAACAAATAAATCCTTGATTCTTGTTAGGAAAATCAATGAATCAACATAGCGCAGCCGAACACAAAATATTTTCGTTGTAAGCTAATTTCCTTCGAGATGAAAAATATATAAAAATGAAAATCTCTGACAGAAGCGGAAGTTGAATTTATAAACATTTCTAACATAATTGTAATTGCTGTTATCTAGGAACCGATCATTTCATGCTTAGTTAAAACCAGACATGATGGTCTCTTGCACAGGTGTTGTTCTATGTCCCTAAGGCAATGCCTGCTTCGTGCGAGAATGTTCTTCCACAGCATATATACATTAGAGTGTATACAATTACTAACTATATATTCGACTGCATACATTTACTAGCTATCATTAGATTGCATTCATTCACTATCTTTGCTTTAGATTGCATTCATTTACCATCTATACATTAGATTGCATTCTTTTACTAGGTATGCATTAGATTGCAAACATTTGCTTTCTATACATTAGTTTGCATTAATTTACTATTTACATTTGTACATTAGACTGTATACAATTGCTATTTATACATAAGACTGCATACATGTACTTCCGACACATAAGAATGCATACATTTACCATCTATACATTAGATTGCATTCATTTACTGTGTATACATTAGATTGCAAACATTTGCTATTTATATATTAGTTTGCATTCATTTACTATTGACATTGTATACATTAGATTGAATACATTTACTATCTATACATTAGATTGCATACATTTAATTTATTATCAATACATTAGATTGCATACATATACATTTGTTGTCAATACATTATATTTCATACCTATACTGTTTATACATTCGATTGCATACATTTACTATCTATACAAAGATGCACACATTTTCTATTTTTTCTAAACTGCATATCTATGTGTGATATGATCGACTTATGATTTCTATACCTGCACTTGGTGTTTTGCAGAAAATACTTGGAATAGTGAATCCCTGGGAGAACATCTTCTCGGCAGAAGCTATTTATTATCAAAACTCTATAAAAAGCATATTTCGAAACGTTGTAACATTTTTATCAGTTGATATTTCAGGTCTTAGTACTTAGAATGTTATGAGATAATGGGATTTGTCTTAAATCTAAAACGGGTTTCAGCTTATAGTAAAATGAAGTTCGAAGTAAAGAAACATCAAGCCAAGTAAACTTGAAATATGCTAAAAACTGACTGTCTCAGTGCTAACATAATATTAAATGTTATTAGATATTTGAAATACCGATAAATGTCTAATGTAGGTAAATAATTATGTTTTGATACGAAACTGTTCACGAGCGGGCTATTCTGGCGTCTGCAATTCCGGAGATAGAGGAAACAGAAACGTAAATATAATTTTGTATATTGATCGATGTAAACCTAAATATTTCATGATACCCTTACACAAGAGGGTCAACCGAGGTAAAAGCATACCTGTTGCTATTACGATTCACTTTGTTCATATCTTGTCTATTAGTTCGTCGTTTGTCTCTGTGTTATGCACTCACATTGCATTTCGCAGCTGCCTTACGGCGGCACTCCTTATATTAAAATTCAGTCTGTTTATAATTAATTAGTCTGTGCATGCGCGTGTTTATTTGTTCTTTAACTAATAGAACAGTAGTATGAGCGCTGTATGTTAGTCGTGCCAAGAGCAGTTGCAACATTATGCATGTTTTCTATTATCCCAATGCATTACCAACATCTGTCTATGCTTTATCCGCCGTATAATTGTCAAACGGAATCTACTCTGTGAATATATATTAGTGTGAGTAATAAGCACATCAGTCTAGATAACTGAACAAAATTCGTTCGCTTAAGCGAACTAAAGTTTAACTGAAATAACATAATATTGCCACTGTCATGACATCAGATCCCTTTCATTTCTAGGATCTTTACGCCTCTCTCAACTCCATTTTGCGTCTTTGAAAGTTCGAATAAAAGATAATTGTTATTACCATCACATTGTAAATCTATGAGAAGTGGCTATGGGCGTTGCCTTTTGAGGTTACGTTAAGATAATTGTCCTTAGGTTTGGCTGTCTCTTTTAAGTGCTAGCATATTGGTTGAATTAATGTTATGACATCATGGATTATATAAAGGATTTTAAACAAATATAATGTAGTGTTTATGCAGGACCAAGGCAAATGTCTGCATTGTGTGTTGAAAATCACCGCATAATGCTCACAGGTATGCTATATGTGGCGCGCGCTATATGCGGCATTACATACATTTGTACCAACACTATAACGGTTCTCGCAGGAGAAACCTATAGTATAATGTAGTTTTAGGGAAATCTGGCTGTTTTAATAACTCTGTAATCTGTTATCAATATGTAAATTCCTAATTGCGATATCAAAAAGACTTGTATAGATTATGACGACGGCACATCAAACGTCAGCACTCGTTGCACCTCATTATCCGAGCAGTTGTTTCCATAAATTCATAAAATCAGTCATACCAATCAGAACTGTTAATACAAACATTCTACGTATTACGGTAGGTGCCAATTTTCAAAATGGCTTAGTACACGTAAAAGTAAAAGATGATGAAAGTAATATGATTGCATATGATTGTCTATGATCATAGACTACGCCTATGTAGCAATCCCCCTTTAGGCAAATTTCTAAAACGAGCAGATTTTATAACTGTTTCTGTTATCTAAAAAGATGTACATATTCTGCGTGTGTACGGCATATTTGGTACTTATAGTCATATTAACTTGTTAATTGGGTGGTCTTTTTGCATTTGTAAAAAGGAAATGACTTTACACACACCATATATGAAACAATTGATAAAGAGCATTGTTACACAAGATTACACAGATAAGAATTAAATTTCATTTGTAAAGAGCCAATTTAAAGCTGTTAAACAAGATTAGGCAAATATGACTTACTGTTGTACAAAGCATAACATTTCACATAAGATAAAGCCGGAACCAATTGCATTTAAGAGCAAGTAATGTTAAACAAGATTAGGCTAATTCATATGAAATTTGTAAAGAGCAAGTTAAGACAAAAATGATTTTGTAAAGAAAAGACCATATTTCACAAGGCAGATACCAATTACAATAGTAAAGGCAGTATTATTCCATTAGGACCTGTATCAATTCAAATGGTAGGGCAAACAATGTCATTCAAGATTTGCCGGCATTGATGGGGAACCAGCTGAGCTCTAGCTTAACGGCGCCAGAGATAAAACATTAGTTGCCCCTGACAGGCTGCTGAACTTAGCGTTCGACTGCGGCATAGTTTATTTATGCGGTGTCATGCGGTATTTATCATACCTTGCACAATATGTTTCACGCTCGGTGTGAAAACACAAAAAATATACCTTGAGTGATGCAAACGGTAGAACTGCTACATCACACACACTGACGAAATAACTTAATCAACTAAATTAACAAGACAAATTTTGATGCAAAGCATCAAAGGCGCTGCGCATGTTTTTGAAACATGATTTAAAGGAATCAGAGTCATTTTAGAATATCAGTAAACAACCTATCAACGGGAAAAACCAAATACTTATGTTACTTGTAACTGTTATCATAATAAGTAAAAACCACTTTACTACAGTTTAACAAAAAAATAAACGAATCATAAAACAACCTTCCGTATAATGGTCGATGACGCCCATTAAACAAGGCTACGCTCGTGGTCGTAGACGCTTTTCGACGCAGACGAAACCCACGTGATTAATTTTGTCTTTACTTTGGTCAGTTGTTGCGATGCTTTACTAACTTTCATTGAGACCCCATGTATCGCTAGTTGGTGAACGGTCTTATTTATAATGCCTACATTTTACTTTTAGTATGTAGTAATTAAAAGGGTTTTCATTAATTTTCACGTTGACAACTATGTATCTAAACTTCAAAATGTTTAGAGTTAGCAAACACTATTGAGACGTTTTTCTGACTTTGATGATCTGGCCGTAGGGTCCGTAAACAAAGCATAAAAACCGTAACCTTCAAGTTTGTGGAAAAGTATTAAATAACCTATGAATATGTCAAAAGTTTTGAATTAACGGTCGAGACGTATGCATCTGGTAAGTATTGTTTGTAATCAGTATACTATTTATTTATTCATTATAGGAGTTTGTTTAAACTATACATAGTTTTTAATTACAAAATAATGTTGGCTGCTCCCTATTCGATTATGCAACCCCATGGTACAATACCTATCCGCACCGCACCAATAACAATGTTTGCTGTAAGACGCTCGCTGGAGGAGTGCATCGTCTTTTAACACGATTTTATGACGATTTGTTTATCAGTTTTATTTCATGATACATAACTGCTGCTACGAAGTTTTAAAGGGAGGTAACTCATTAAACAGGGGGATAATTTCTGGCTATTAGTATCAAGTAATGAGCATAGCAACTCGCGTGTTCTTCGTTGAATTCAGTATTAGAGTGGCACCCTAGATAGGAAGTCTGTACTTGCGTCGAAGGCGTCCCTCTGCCTTTTCTATTTCCATGTTCATACCTGTTTGTCCGTACATTTGCAACTAGTGATTTTGTTTTATCAGGATTCCCATCACTTGTAAAATATCTGCATATAATATCTTAATAACCGTGTTAATTGTAGACAAGCACGTATCAAATATCTTACTTATAAATGTGTTATCATGGACATGTACTCTTCTCGTGCGCGTTCAGATATGACGGGAAGGATAAATGAGTTTATCTATAAACTGTCTGTTGTTTATACAAACCATGGAATAAAAGACAGAATACATATTTTCTAGATATGATATATGATCTTATCAGTGCTTTTTGACTGAATTCTCATACTATACATTTAGTTTTATCATATCTTAGACATGTAAAGGCCAGCTACGGTCACTTAACGTTTCAAATAGGAATATATTGTATCCAAGGGAATATAAGAATTTACAAAACTGTTGAAGCTGCCGTTTGAAACTTAACTGATTTCCAGCACCTGTTAAGAACATGTATTATAAACAGATAAAGCACCGTCTCTAGTATATCAGGGTATTTCCAACTGAACTGAAGGACCTTTAGTTATCAAATTTTATTTCCATATGAACAGCATGCTTTTATACTGGCTTGGTTAGCTTGCGCTCCACTTAGCTGTTGAGAAATGCTGTTCATCTGTCTGTAAGTGAGTGGTCCATTTGTAACTGGTAAATGGTATTATGTAGGAAAATGTATAATTTTATTGCACACGGAAGTTCCTTTCTATGTGATGCTTTTTTTCTCATGAAATTGGAAACCGCTTATTCCTAAAAAAGGGCCAGATTTGGCGGCGATGATGTCTGCCTTTTTTCGTAACCAATCATTTCTATGTTATTTTTCTCCAGTTACCTCTTTGTAATGACAAAATAGAAAGTGTCCGATGAAGCACTGTATAAAATATAGTCATGTCATTGGTTCTCACAACTGTATAAAACGAACCAAAAATTGAGAGACAATCCTTAAATGTATGGGACACCAATAGCAACACCTAATGCAATTAATACTTTTTCATTGATCAGAGTTAGTGTTCGCACACATTTACTGTTACAAAATTCAACTTTGAAGCTGTCAAAAGCACATAGATTTTCGAGAGTTTTCGTAGTCAATTAATGGTGTACGTCAGACTGTTTATAGACCCATACTAGTATATCTTAATATACCGTACAAAATATACTTTTCATGACTCACTGTAGCGTATAAGTGATACAAGTTTCGCGGTTTCATCTGAACCTCAACTCTTTCATCCATTTAACAAACTTTCTGTTGCCAGTAATTCTAAATGCAGGAGAGTTGCATATTATTAATAAAGTATGCGACTCAATTACAGTAAGTCGGTACAAAGGCATCTAATGAATGGGAAATAAAGCGCAACCCCTCATTAACGAATAAACCAGAAGTGAACGCTCAGTGCATAGTAAGTGATAATACCAAGAATGTGTTACATGACGAACTACCGAACCCTTCCAATCAACTACTTGAAGAGTCTTCTGGGTACGCCGCTTGTACTTCAAAGACGTCGTCCAATTTTACCATCTTGTCTTGCTGTAAATATCGCATCTTCTTAGCAACTCGCAAATAAAATGCCAGTTGATATGTGCATCAACGTGTCGTAATCTTCAAGACTGTTTCGAAATTCTTTCTGCTTTACAGTGTATTGCGATTGGTTAATACAAGGAAATGCGCTTAATGAAGTAACAAAATTACAGTGTATGCATTTCTCATTAAATGATTATTAAACTATATACAAACCAGCTAACTTGTAAGGCCACTAATTTCATTTTGCTCCAGGTAAAGTTTGATCATACTTCTTAAAAGTCGAGAATGGCAGAAAAATAGGCATACACATTCTTCAGGCTTTATTCATAACCTTCAAAATGTATGAGCCATCGTGCTAAGAAGCACGTTTGTTTTTGCAATTATATTTTAGACTTAGGTTCTTAATTTGCATAGTATGCAAATGGTATATTTTGCTGCTTCTGTGCAGTTACTCACGTCGAAAGAAAATGGTAGTTGAGGGCGTTGTCAAACCAGCTGTTCAATTCTATCGCTCTAACACAAACTGCATTTACCGTTGCTATCATCTTCCCGCTTATTTCAAACAATATTTCCTCCCTTTTCCGCCAAAAATAAAACGTAATTCAATGAGCCCTTTTATAGGTAAATGGTTGAAAGTGTTTTTCTCAACGTTTTAGTGAAATATATTATCATCTAGCCTGGTGACGAGGCATTGACGTTAAAAAACGAGGACTAGAAAATATCAAACAAATACAAAACAACCCTACGTTGAAATCTCTATAGATATGATGTCGTATTTCTTAGTTCAGGCAATTATACCAAACTCCAATGCAACACACGTTATCAATCTGGCCATTTGACATTTTCTTGACACATATCGGTAACGAATGTACCCTCTTTAACATACTGTACTCTTCATTCTTTTGATCTCAAAAAAGAATACATCAGAAAACTGAGGAACGTAATTATTCTCTAAGATAAGAATTATACTCTATGATTACGGTAGTGCAAAGCAAATTTGTGAATGCTTACTGTATATTGGCAAACTCGAAGAAAATGATAGAGGGAGAGATGGTTTGTTTAAATAGTCGACCGCATTCCTCTCGTAATTTAGAACTATTGACATATTTTAACAATCTCATTCCGCAGAGATTCGTTTTTGGCAAAGTTTTACAATCCAAGGTAACTTTGAATGGACCTCCGGAAAGAGCTAGTTATATATAAATCTAAAAGCCATAACTAGATCTATAAATAGCACATTTTATAGTGATAAGACTGTTAACTATTTAATGTAAAATGTCTTTCTAACATACGATGTAATTATGTAGCGTGTTACGTTCTTAATTTGCTCCGTTCATATGAGACTTGGCGTGCCGGTATGATTAGGAAAGCAGGCTCCGCGTTGAATTCCGATCAAACTGAATGATAGAAGGTTTTGCTATTGGATTTGAGTGAGCTGGGTAATATACCCTACATAATTGTCGAGTACTTATCTAAATAAACAATGTAAGATTGAAACAGCTGCAGAGTAAAGCTAGAGGAGTTTTTTATACCGTCCCAATACCACTAGAGTAATGCGGAAGTTTAAGTGTTCGTGTTATAGACTCAACATACTTTTCGACATTACAAAAGATCGTGCTGAGTTGCACATCAAGCAAAGTGTTTTTCCACATCAAGCAAAGTGTCTTGATTTCTAGTTTTGTTTAAAAATGGCAAGGTGCATCATCCGAAAAAAACATTACATGTTACATGTTTGTAGCCATGCATGAAATTCAGACGAGTATAGAAGGAAATACAGTCAAAAGGATACCTAAAAGTGTTTCATATATTTTCTGTCGTTTCGGGCAGCATTTCAAGATAACGAGTTTTCAACTAGAAATTGCTAGTTATTCAGTCGCCTATCAGTAGGGTCATCAATATCTAGTCAAAAATATTCTTAGCACGTTTGAAGTCACTAGGACAAAGATTTTAAGTGATTGAGTTGAAACATTTGTGTACAACTGCGACCTTGTCCTTTGACCCGATTACTCAATAGGGACCACATACACTTCGTACTATCATTTTTCATTATTATTATAAACGTAGCTATTTATAACCATTACTAATATATCATCAAAAAAATATAAAAAAGATAAATGAAAGGATTTAAGTGTGAACAAATACGTTTTCTTCCTGTATGTTTTTTATACAATATTCAATGTAGCATGGGGGAACTATCATCCTAGCAAGGTTGAATACTTTATGTCAAAGAGTTGTCGAATTATTGCGCAGAAACGGATTTTAAACGCAAGGTCACTCTGATGAAATAAATAGGATTCACTGTCCATGGCTTTTGTTCCTATCAAGTGTATAACATCTAGGCTAGGTCAAGGCTGTTGCAAGTTATTGAGGAGAAATCAAAGGTCTACCGACAGACCAATCTACCGACCAACAGACAGCTGCAAAGCAATATACCCACACTCCGAAGGGCGGAATAGATATAGACATGTCAATATCTAAAAACCATCTTGAAGCTGTCTTTAGACGTTAGAAATAAAATCCCAACGAAACAGAAATGAAACATATTAAAGATTAAGAAACAAAGCAAACACAAAACATTTAACTTGCTGTTGTTCTTGAGATGCAATAATGTCAAGAACAACAAATATCTATAAATAGTTTGTGTGCACGTAAAGATTTGTTTGTTTCTATAATTCGTGCCCTTGAAATATTTTAAGCAAATTAACCGATGTAATAGTGAGGTCGTTGCTCTTTTAATTTCAGAGCCTTGAGTTAAAATTCTAGTCCAAAATCATTTGTCTACCTTGCCAGAAAGCCAGACTACATTATATGTGTTAATTAACAATGTTATTAATAATAAATGTCAAAAACTCTTTACCTTCATTTAAACGCAAATTTCTATGTCTATAATCGTAAAGTAAGGTTATCGGGTAAGAAAATGAAATTTCATTTCAGTGTTATATAAAAACCTCCAGTAACATGGTTTTATAGTTAGAATAGGATATACAAGATCTGAAAACGTTATTGTAACCTTGACTTCACTTGGCCAACAATGATCTTTGTTTCTGCACATATGTTTTATTACCAACGTTTCTGCCAGGTGAGTTAAAAAAAGATAGCAATCAGTGGAAACCATATTACGGAGTTTTGATCTACAATATAAATTGTGAGGAAGATTTTAATCCCAGTAACAAAAGATATTAAGAATTGTCTTTTTGTACATTATGAACACATGAAGATACCTGGACAGGCACAGTACAGAGGTGATTTAACACTGGCTGTAACTTTTTCAAAGTCGAACTTAGCTTCAGGGTCATGCCCTTGAAACATCTCAGTAAAGTATTAACAGTACATATAATAACTCTTAGCTAAGTTGTTTGTTTTGTTTTGTTTGGGTTGTATTCGAAAATAATAAGCCTAAACTGTTTATTTTCAGATAGTGAGAAATAGTTGTTCTTTTTCGATCATGAAGACTTCGAAGCTTTTGTTTGACATACTAAACACACAAACTTTGTGAACTATTTGAACTAACTTATAGTAAAAAGGTATGAAATTCTATTTCGAGAGTTTATAGATATAGTCCCTGCTTTCAGATTGGTAAAATACTTCAACCACTTGAATTTATGTATCAAATTATTTATGTAATAAAATATGTATCAGATTATTTATGTATCAGATTATTTATGTATCAGATTATGTAGAATGTGTGCGGTAAAGTGCATTACTTACTTAATGTATAAGATTAGTTAACGTCAATAACACTAACGTACCAGTGCTAGAGTTTTACTAGACTGCCATTCAGTCCTTACATTTACTTTTATCTTGTAAGTGTACGTCCTTTCCTCTTTTTGCCGCCAAAAATGTAAAATTGTCTAGCCCTGTTAGATAAAAAAAGGGCTGAAAGTATTTAACTTGGAGATTTAATTAAATGTTTTATCATCTAGCCTTGTGGTAAGGCTAGATGTTTCTTACGAAATATTGATCAGTGCTTATATGTTAACGCACTTCAGTAAAGGATCTTGTTACAGTTCTTACGACACAAACATTGAGTTGTTGAAAGAAACTTTCAATGCCAGTGCTTTACAAGTCCACAAACATTTCAAAACACGTTAAAATAACATACAAAAGCAATTATATCAATACTTAAAGTCAAACAATAAACGTCAATCAATGGAAACAGCTCTGGCATGTTACTACCTTTAATTGATGACAGTTTACAATAAAATCCGGTAAAAGTCATTTACGAGCAGTGGAGTAGAAATACCATCAATAACAATGTTGCTAAGTACATAGTAATTGAAAAATGAAGTTGTAACTGCCAAATCAGAATTTGGAAGACAACTATTCGAAGTACTATACATTTTGGAAAATTGATTTTGTCGGTGAAGTCTAAAGAAGTATGTTGTTATGTTGTTATGAAAGGCACTCAATATATTTTAAAAGCAGAATACTTATTTTCTAGCCGAGAACATGATAAGAAGAATTCGGTCACATTGCAAAAGTTATGTTTTATGCAGTACCACATTCGCAGATGAGTATTCACGCAGAGGCTCTTCCAAAAACCCAAAAACGAAACACATGTAAACCAGGTCCCAGTTTCACAAAATAACTTAAGTCATTGCTCAACATCAACATGCAAGGGGCTGATAAATGTTTAAATAAGTTGAGCATGTTACTGAGTAATAAACTTATCACATTATATTTATTTTCATAAAACCGGGACCAGTAGTTTGATGTCAAAAACATTTCTTAATGGTATGTGTCCTTGTTTCTGGTTGCATGGTTGTCTACGTACTATAACATAAGTGCACCAATTATCTAAACGTTGATATTTCACCAGACTTTGTTGCGCATATTTGACTAACTATGAAATAATTAAAACCTACAAACACTATTGGTCAAGTGGACTCAACTTTAATACTGAACAATTTTTAAGAGACAGATAAAACATATACAGTCTTGAAACATGTAGGATTGAAGAAGCGTATCCCTATGTAACAACGGTCATTAAACGGTGTTACATTATTTTTTTCTCAGAGCAAGAGACTGATAGGGACTGACAGCGTATTCTGGAAATTTTTTCAAGAAAAGTTAATGTCGTTCCCACATAAATGCAGATCAAGAAAAAAGATACGTTCATAGCTACAACGCGGTCTAGGCAGAAGCTCATGGTGCTTGATAACGTCGTATCTTACCAGAAAATCAAAACATATAAAATGTATGTTCTGATATAAAAGTCATAAATTGATTTAAAATTGATATTGATGATATTGCAATCAGATGTATTGTGAAGAGTCATTTTAAATCCATCTTGATTGTTATCAAAGTAAGAGGATGTGTTTAAATAGAATGAAAAAACAGATTTAGCTGTTGGGGAGAAGCACAGATCCTGATACAGGTTATGATACCTTACTTTCTGATAAATGGAGAAGATAGTTCCGGAAATTACATCTAAATTCTTGTATGTTTCACTACATTTGAGACAAAAAGTTCAATAGGTTAAGCGCAAATACATAAAAAGTTCTCGAGAATATAAACAAAAGTACACAGGTCTAAAGAAAAAGTAAACCTAAGAAAAGACACAAGTTGTAAATAAAGACTATTTAAAAAGAACTTTTAAAGGTTTAAGTATGAAAAACATGTGTCAATATCAACGTTGACCAATGATCCTTAGCTGTTACATAAGCCCATACAATGGTTCAGCAAAGCAAAGTGAAATGCTGTAATGGTTCAGCAAAGTGAAATGTTGCAAAGGTTCAGCAAAGTAAAGTGAAATGTTGTAATGGTTCGGCAAAGCGAAATATATGTTATAATGGTTCGGCAAACGGAAGTGAAATGTTGTAATGGTTCGACAAAGCTAAGTGAAAAGAAGTAATGGTTCGGCAAAGCGAAGTGAAATGTTTAATGGTTCTGCAAAACGAAGTGAAATGTTGTAATGGTTTGACAAAGCTGGGTGAAAAGTAGTAATGGTTCGGCAAAGCGAAATGAAATGTTTAATGGTTCGGCAAGCGAAGTGAAATGTTGTAATGGTTCGGCAAAAGCGAAGTGAACTGTTGTAATGGTTCGGCAAACCGAAGTGAAATGTTGTAATGGTTCGGCAAAGGAAGTGAAATTTTATAATGGTTTGGCAAAGCGCAGTACTTGTGCTTTTATTTACATTCTATGCGAACCTGAAAGAAAACAAATAAAAGTAGAAAAACTGTTCTTAGACAAAACATATCTCACTCTGCACCAAGAAAGACTTTGATCTAGCACTAAGCTCTCCGAAAAATACGCACTGCACATCATCTAAAAACGGGAAAATTATAACAAGTTATTTCATTACTCTTCAAGCGATTCAGGATATTTTTATCGGACACGGAATAGCTACATAACTTTCAAATCTTTAGCATGACATTGACATTGGGCTTGGCAGGCTGAAACGTGTTCTTTGTATGTAAAAACGACAAGTTGCTTTAACATCATTCAAGCTGTTAAAGAGGTACAGAACCAAAATACAATATTGATACTTGAGCCCTATTTGCGGCATCGACCTTGAACCGAACTGGCTACAACATGCTCTGCGCATCATTCTGAGATGCTAGCATATTACCCAAAATATTTTAAAATCCTATTAGAGATTTACAAAATAGAAAGGCAAAACACTGACATCTGTGACAAAATTTAAATATCCCCGTCCACAGCACAAAGAAAGATAATTCATGGCAGCCTAGAAATTGCCCATGGTCCCTCTATATTATTGGGTTTGGGTCAGTAAATTACTGTGAGAAAAGCCCCTGAAAATACTGACCTAACATAAGGCTCAACTGTTTTTTTTACCGGTGTACATTATAGTTTGCGCATTGTTATGTCTTTAACTCACTAAAGTAATACCAACTACATGTAGTATTTAAAATTAAAACAGGATTTTAGTTCCAAGAAAAGTATCAAGAGTCAGCAGATTAGGTGCATAAAAATTTGAGTTCTTTAAAACTGATTCCTTCAAAACATATTGTATACAGATATCGGTCATGTATTCCGTCCTAATTTCCTTAAATAGCACCGCTTCTTAATCTGATCAGTGATGATCGCTAACAATTAGGCCAAGAATGTATACATCTTTCTTTTTTGATGTAACCACTTCTTTCACAGTATTTGCCACTATGACCGACGACATACCAGATGAATCCTTTTCCCAGTCCTCAAGTCACTCATTTATAACCGGAACTGTTTGATGTTATGTAATTACCGAGCTTGTAATCGTTTTTTTCCTGATGATGATTTTTCGAGCCATCAACTAGCGATGGAATGTGAAGGAGCTACTAAATGACTTAAACACAGCAGTAATTTGTCAAGTCAAATATATAGCTCAATGAGATTTTTAACAGGTAAACCTCTCGAAAACACATGGCTGTACAAAAACAATGAATGAATTCTGAAATGACCTTGAAACTAATTTATTTTCCGAACATTTCCTGAGGTCTTCATCCGTAACTATATACAAGGCATACTGGGATTAGCTAGTATTATGAGGGGATACTAATGAACAGTTCTCAGCAGTTATCCTCTCTATAACGGTTTCGCGTAATCTGCTTTGTGAATTAATATAGAAACAAACTGATGAAGGGAAACTAAACGATGTTATTTTTAAAAGAAGGTATCAAATTGAAATAAAGAAACGAGGTCATCCTTTGCAGACAATATCGCCTTGACCTATTTTAGGGGTTATTGTCGTAGAAAACAGATATTCGTACTGTAACCCATGATCTTTTCAACCGCTATATGGTAGTTTGAAATACAGACATGGGTGTCCTAGGCAACTCTGTTGCCAGGTCATTAGGACAGACATGTCAATAATTGCACAATGCTGTCATTATATTATGCATGCAGAATGTACCATATAGAGCTCGGACCTTCTAGTTGAAATGAAAAAAGTTATATTAGCAGGCAGTGCCATCTCTGATGTTTTGCAATACCTCTGGTATAGTGATAAGTAAATTCTATAAAACTGATCAAGGTAATTTTAAGTATAATGAATATTCTATTAAATGAATTTTTGTGATGAAATGTCCCATCTCTCGGTCAATTACATGCCATGAGTATGAAACATGTAGTCAGTCTGAGAAAGAAATGAATATACCTAAAAATAACAAGTGCAGTCTAGACACTCAATTTGTGTTTTATTGCAACAAATCTCCTAAACTTTACCTTTCCATATGAAATGTAATTTGTAATGATACGTGAAATGAAGAACGTCTGTTAAAACACATACGGCACGCACACATCGCAAGACATCTTCGGCTTGCATTTCTCTATGGCTTTAAAAGTTATTGCAGTGGTTTGTTTTTCTTCAAATAAACGGTATTCTATAATGGTTTTCTGTCCAAAGTTAAACCGTAAAGACACGACTGACACTTAAATAGCTCTTGAAGAAATGTCCATGTGGAAAATCAACGGCCTAGTTACGTCATTAAATGGTAGTGCCATAATAACTACGCTTTTTTATTTCTGGAAATCGGGATGAGTACAATCAGCGTATGGAACATAAGCGTGTCCTATGAGCAAATTCTAATGAGAGTTGGGATATTACAACTTCCTAGAAGCTCCCTTAAAACCTAAATGTAAAGGACAATATGCAAGAATTGTGTATTTTTGTTTCATTGTTTTGGTATTTTATTCAGCAGAGGTACAGTTTATTGTGATAAAAACAAGTGTCCTGTGTAAGTTTATCAATAGTCTACAATGTCAAGGCAACACGTTTACAAGCATTGCATTATATGTAGGAATTAGGTGAGGTTCTGTATTTCATAATTGTAATAAAGAGTTACACCCAAAGGTAAATACTATTATTAAACAGTTTTTGCCAACTGACAAGTTCCGCATATTGATATTAAAAAGCAAAAAATAACGTAAAAATTTGTAATGAAAGAAACAAACTACCAAACAGTGAATATGGTTATATCTTTAAGATATTATCAACTAAAAGTATAAAACAGTTTTTCATTAATCTTGCAATTTATTTCTCATTTTTTATTACTGCTTGAGGAACCCTGCAAAGAAAGTAAAACGTTGTTGTTCAACTAGAGGTATTATACCTGCGGAAACTTTATTGGCAAAAATACCCTGAAGGGTGTACCGTGGAGCCAAAATGAGGTTTAAATGAGTTTTCACAGTATGCCAAAGTTATTGATATAACAATCATCATATAAGATATCTCTTGTAATGTCAAAAACTCTCCAAATGAAGTTATTTGAAGTCAGCCATAGGAGTGCATACAAATATCACACGTAAATCATATACACTGTAAATTTTCAGAGAAATTCGTGTAATCTATGAATGTTTCCATGCTATGCCACTTCTTATGTACAGTAGATGATGTGCACTCAACAGAACTTGTCCTTCGAAAACATATAAGTTATTCAATAATGCGAAAGGCATGGCCTTCTTGCTTCAATGGAATACACAAAAATCGGATAATGCTACATGATGTATCCTCAAAAGAACTAATCTACATTTTAAAATCAGACCTTTCAGTTGCATAGTCTAATGGTACAATGGTTCAATTTGTTTACTCAGCTTATACGTATCCGAAAATTCCTTCCTATTCGCATTACCGCAATCGCCTTCCGCAGTGTTAGATACTTTCCCTTTGACGCCATCATGCTTTGTATCAACACAAACAGGTCAGAAACTTATATAATAAGTATAATATTGAAAACTTGGCCTGTATAAATGTAAAACTCATGTGTCCTAAACAGATACGTATTGAGTTAACTCAAAACCAATGGCATGAACTATCCACTTACTTTAACAAAATCTATATGAACACAACGATGCTAACTGGAACAAACAAAGTTATAATAAGGGAATAATCTCCCATACTTCCGTTCACATATAGCGTAACAAAAAGATAATGATGTCAAAAATTGATTTGATCTTTTATTCGCATCTGGTAAAGTTTATGAAGTTTGACGCAGATGTTTTTTCTCAACAAATAATCTGACAGGTGCGAATTAAAATTTCTCTAATGGCAATACATGATATGTTTTGACATATTTTGGCATGCGTTAGTCTGATTGTGATAACGTCTCACTCTCTGATAAACGAATTTCACTATAGTGGCTACAACTGATAAAGTTATGCGTTTAAAATGGCATAAGACAGTTATGATAATCTTTAAGCTTTGCTAGATTCTCCAACTGCAATTGTAACATCAACCTAATGCTGCCTTTCTAAGCGCATTAGCTGATAAGGCGAAGCTATTTTCCAAAATGAAAATCAAATTGAAAAGTGGGACGAGAACAAGCCAAAGACATATAAGACTTGATCCGTCATTGTCGTTGTAGGTTTTACTGAAAAATGGCATTTAGCTATTTCTAGCTAAGTTAAGACATTTGTTTTAGAATACACTGTGCTGTGTTTAAATTTAAAAAATATTCAGGATGGCTCATTGGTTCAAGTCAGCACACTGGGTTTTAGCTTAATCCCATAATTGTTTGGTTTTAGTTGCTCATTTCATGCTTTTATTTTAAATTTATCAAACAATTAATCCTTTAATTGTCTCGTTTAGTCTAAGTTTTCTTCAATGTCTAGTGTTCAGTCATTCAAATTGCTATTTTTGCCGCGACCTTCATGCATAGTTCTCTACACGAGCTAGATTACCTCTTGTTACGACAGAATTGCAAACAATCATGTTTATTATGATCTCTGCTTTATTAGCAGACAAGTTTATTGTCATTCATATTATTGGCATTGTTTAACCCCGAAACTTTATTTCATATTACTTATAGCTGCCACGCCTGTTTCAGCATTGGTTGTTATGCAGTCATAAAACAAACTAGAGTATGTTAATATTAACAAGGAAACATCCTAAATATTACAGTTTAAAAATAAGCCTCAAGATGCCGCTGAACATGCAGTTCAGTTCGGTAAATATAGTGCATGTATGTCTATATCACAGCTAGTTCTCAGAGAGTTTGTAAGAGTCATGGTATTGTACTGATTTCAACACTGGAATATATACACACTACAGATCTGAATCTACACTGCCAATTAATTAATTGATTATTCAGGAACGAGATGACAAATTAAAGTCCCAATAAGATAGCTTTAACTATTAAGAATTTCTTAATCGTAGGAATAATCATGAAAGTTACAAAGATTATAGTTTTATAGACATTTAAGTGTCTTGCAATAAGTCAACCGCCTTGGAACAATTTAATATTGTGGAATCAACCTCATCATCTCGCTTGTCTTTTAGAAAAATGATCTTGCATGTTCATGCACCCAATGAACACTTAAGAAATACAGCACATTAACAACAGCAATACTATTAATATTCATTTTAAGTAAACTGACAAAAACTCAGAAAACCGCCATATCCTTTAAAATAATATAAAATAAAAGTAAGCTAAAATGTTAATTGAAATTTAATATGACCTTGCACAACTTCGGAAAACCGTCCGTGATCAAAACCTAATATTTTACTCTTTTTGTTACCGAAAGCTAGCGCGTTTTTGAACAAATTCAGAAATGTGCCGATGTTTACTGGATACTTCATGTATACTGCGGCTGTGTTGTTAGGTGCATAAGCGACATATGCACAGATTCTATTAAACCAAAAGATTCCTTCTCTGTATAGGTGTCAGTAAGTCATTAGTTCATATCATTGCACATGCGCCATATAATTTAGAACAGCAATCTTTATCCTGCTAAACATAACGTGAAAACATCATTTGATCACGAATTGCGTGCTGCACGAGTGAAGCTTGCATCAGATAAATCTCTGTAGAAGATAATTTTCCAAACATCCGTCAAATTTTGTGAATGGTATGAACAGTTTCGCAATGAATTTGGCATTTTGCGAATAATGATAAAAAGTTATAAAATAGCTTCCAAAATTCCATTATCAGTTTCATATAGATTATGCCAAATCCAAAGATATTTTTTAAAAAAAAAAACCTTGAAAAATATCTTTAATTATTTAAAAACTCTTCAAAAGCGAAGCATTGTCCCTTCTGTTGTTCACATAATTATCTACAAAGCTTTTCGTTTGACCAGCTTACAGTGTACATCATCTTTGGCCGACCTGGTTTGGAAATTTCTAATGTAAGGTCATACACTTGCTAGATCGGTAAATGGTAAATGAAAAAATATATATAGTATGTAAAATAAGGAATTTTGCCTCTTTATTTTACTCAATTGTCAGATCGCACACGTGATCGCACACGTGATCTCTCAATAGCCAAGAATCGACAGAGATGGCCTAGAAGACGCCACAGATCATAAGAATAACATATCCATGACCACAGGCTTTTCGTCTGAAAAACATTTATTCAGATGGTTTTAAGAAGAAACCCCCTTCACGTAAATGTTTTCATGGAAAATGTCTTTCTTATCTGCACATGAGAACACCTTTTGTCTCAACTTAATTTATTTATCGGCAAATTTGGAATATTAAAATTCCTTTTTCAACATCATCTAATTTTATTCCGATACTTACTTCAATAGTTAATTCTCATGCATATAATAAGCTTTTTTTGACATGTCTTTTAATGTTTATGTAGCAGTGATATGCACGTGTCTAACATCTGACGATCCTGAAAAAATGTATAATTGCCTCTATCGCCTATTAGACGAGTACAAACTCGGAGAAGAGACGTCAATGACAATAATCGCATGAACATCTAAAATGCCTTCATTTTATCAATAGGTATGAAAATTATCAAACAATCTATATATATATATATTATAAAATCTTAAAATATCTACCTCAAACATCAAACATATGTACTTAAACACGATTTCTAGCAAATATATTTAAACGTACGGGGTTGTTGATCTAGAACTGCGCCTGACATAAAATTAAAGAAGCAAGCAACAGTTTTCATTGCTTTAAGATGATATCTCAATTCAGTCAGTACGTGCGGTCTAGCTTAACTGATTAGGGATAAGGCATGTATTACTTTACGTTTCCCTCAATAATATCTGGATAAAAGCGATAAACTCTCGTTTAATGTTAACTCAACCTTGAAAACTGTGTCCGCGGGGTGAAATTTAGCTGTGAGTTTTAGAGTGCTTACTATTTTTATACTTAATATCTCGGTCATAGTTTACTGAGGTTAACAAACTGACCAACTTTCTTCATAAAAGGAAAAACTAAAATAAGCCAGACCTAGATTTTAGGTACATTTTTCAGCATTGCATCAAACTGGTACTGACAGTTTTTACTGTAGCAGTTCGCTGAAAACAAACGCATTTTAAAACCATTTTAGGTTCAAAAGTTTCGAAACTAAAATTCTGAAATTCTGAAATTATTTTAACAGCGCGATGTAATGTAAGGTCTTAATTCGTCACAACGTCGTCTTTATTACACAGAGCAATCAATTCCGTTACAAACTACATTAATCCACTTGTAGTTTCTACCGTAATTCCTTAATAATTAAAATGTGTATTCAAAAATATGGAATTTTAGAATGACAGTATTACGATATGTGGCGAAGAAAATGAAAGAAATAACATTTTCAAACATAACCATTTCATATAGCAAACAGATCATTAAAACTACTCAAAATGAATGAGCCAATTTTCGTTGAAAATCGTTCCACAAATAACCAACATTTTGTTCATTTTTGACATTTTCTAGGAATTCTAGAAATTAATTAGCTTTATTTCTGCTGATCAATGACCTATTTTATCTTAATCCTGTCAAGGTCATCTAGCCTTTTCTTTATCTTCTCCGTTATCTGACAGAATTTCAAAACAGGCGGTCTCTTGTAGTGATTAAAACGTAAATTACGATATTCTGAGATTTTGTTATCTATTGGAAACCTAACTAGTTTCGCTGATTGAATGAACTGGGACATATCACCTTGATCATTCCGGTAACTTTTCATCGGCAGATGGTTTATGAGAACAAGGTATTGGCAAATGGTATGGATTTATATTTCGACACCATATTTCGCTAGTACTTCTAATCAAGATTAATGAAGTTGAAACTTCTTTCGAAACTCTACGAACAATCTTATATCATCCCTGAAGAATCTAAGTACTCCAGTTTATGTTGAAACGCAATGTGACGAACTGAAATAAATGTTGCCCAATCAGTTTGAAACAGATTGTGTTTGCCCATCTGCTTTAAGTAAAGAGTATTTCTATGGAAGACATTCATAACCAATGCTTGTTGTATCAATCGAATCCGTTGTACAAGTTATTTAAATAAACATTTTATGTAAAACTTTCCTTTTAAAAGATGGAATCGAAATATTCTTTTTTTAGTTGACTGGATCGTTTATCAAAGATGTAATGGTAACTGAGACTTACACGGACACTGCTAAAGCTTTATTTGTTTAGACCGCTAAATGCAGAGACAAGGACCTCTCCAAATACAAAAACAGAAACAGAATAGAAACAACATTGCACCAGAAAGTCTCCTATTCACAAGTAGTGCCGCTTCAGCACAGCTCTAAGCAATGGAGTTAAAGCCGGATTTTACTGTAAACAAGCACTCCCACTACACTAATTTGTAGACATAAACAATGAAATGATTCCCAAGATCTGCACACACAACATATGCCTATATATTTTTTAGAAATGGTATATTAACTGCACAGAAACTAGACCCAAGTGGAAACTTTGGCAGCTTCGATCAAGCAATCAGACTTCGAAACAGACGACGAGAAAAATGTTGAACTATTTTATCAGGAATTTAAATTTGATTTAAATTTTGTACCGTTCGTTATAGCTTATATGATATTCGATGCTATTTCGACAACCCTGAAAATGTTCCTTCGTCTTGTCACGTACATAATTTCTTGTGAATCGTGGCGTCCTATTGTAAAAACTCCTTCAATCATTACTATCTACTGTATTTGTTAACAGGTATTGCTACAATAATTTTGTTTCTTGTAAACAAAGTCAAGCAATGAAAACATTTATAAGATACAGAATATTGGACGTCAAGAGAACATGAATTAACTTGATTTATCTGCCCTTGAACACAGCATCAATTTGTATTTTCATATATGCAAGGGCCTATAATTCAAAATCAATGCCGGTGACCTATGATTTTTATTTCAGATTTCAATTTCAAACTTCATTCTCAGTCAACATGCAAAGTTTGAAGAAAGTCTATGCATATGAAAATTTGACCCTTTACACATTTAGGAAACTTTAGCAAACATCCTTAATACCTTTAAACCATACAATCCATAGACATCTTTTGCAAGATTACGAGTAGCATGTCTGAAACTTTCGTAATTAACGTTTTATTACTCGTATTTCAACAAGTTCTTTCGAAAGCAATTTTATGAGCAAGCGTCATCACATTCAATTATCAAAAGAAAGCGAGGTTTAATGCACATGTAGTGAAGACAAATGCAAAATGTGCATAAAGACCTTGATGATGACAAATTGCCCTTTCAAAACGACCCAGAAAAAGACGCTGTCTAACATTAGAAGGTATGCAGGTCAATTAACACATCGTTACAATTCAATAACGTTAAAGAATTCTCCAGACAAAACGCATTCGTATTTTCTTAGGGGTATAAGCATCGTTTCTGAGGAATTCGAAACTGCATTTTTCACGATCATTAAAGCAGAAAAAATTGCATTCCGTGGCACCATCTGAAGATTACATAATATCAACAATGATGCCATAAGAAATAAGTTATTCATCAGGTTTTAATTCATTAAAATCAAAATAATTGTAAATAAATATGATTCCTCGTTACTATTACCAGCTGGAACCAGTATGATTACTTCAGTCGGGCTTCATAAATTGTAGTTAATGCATTGCATATGTGCACATCATTTGCCTGATGCAATTTTCTATTAATATTCTATTTCAATTGCTAAAATCTCTAAACAACTCTCATGAGAGATAAGTTTTTTGCCATATTAACAACATTCTGTATGTCTGAATTTCAAGAGAAAGTTAAGATATTTAAAGACTTGTTTATTCCTAGAGGTCATCACAATAACTTGATAGGTGAAAGGAATGGTTATTATGGGCGGGGATGATACCGTTCAAGTTGCATGTTTTATTGAGAACAAAACTTTAATGCATACGTCGGTCTATTTGTTTTAATGATCTTTTTATTGAAACCCGATTTTGAAGTAGATGTATTTATGGAAAGCATGCACAGTAGTAAGAAACAACAAATTGGGTGACACGTTTACATTTGTGAACATCCATACAGCAGAAAAGTTACTTCGTAGTTTGATGTGGCCATTGTTAAAAGTGTAAATGATATCCGGACACTGACGAGCTCTGAAAATAATATAGATGTCACTCCAAAAGACAAAGACCGATATTTTAATAATACCTTTTTGTTTTTGTAACAAGCAGTGATGATAGGTATAGTGTATGTGAGAGGAAGGAAACTTTGGACGATGTTAACTTGGATGCTGCTTGATTAATATACTTACTAATGGCCTGTCGAAAGACGAAATTGACATACGACTCTTAATAATGTACTTCTTACACAGTTACTATAAAAGCAGGAAACCCCTAGCCTCATTCAATTAGAAGCAGCATATTTCAGATGGAGGTTTTATACAAATGTAACTGATATATTTGTATTGAGCATCTATCTTGATAGGTGTTTCTTCGCCAAACATAAAGAACACGGAAAATTCTAATAGCTTAAAGCATTTTAAGTTTTGTTTTTGATAAATATAAATGAACAGTTAAATTCTAAATGGTAAACACCTTGCAATGCGTACAAAATTTTACACAAAACCACTATCTGCTTGTTGTTTTCGTTTGTTTAGCTATACCATTTTTCATTCTTTCAACGTTAAACAACACGCACACTCTTTAGTATTTTATGACCACAAAGTTACAAATCATATTTCAGTTTCATGATCTCTTCATTCATCGATGGTTTAGCTTTTCAGCGTGTGGATGGTAGTTGTCTTTATGGTATACACAACGAAGGTTTCCTACCCAAAGCTAAAGCAAAGTTTCTACTGAATGCAGCAAATGACTACGTCTGTAGAACATGAAATATTCGCGATATCTTTATTTCCGTGCTTTTTCGCGTAAGCACTCCTTCGCGAATTCAAAATTCGCTTAATTGAAGTTCTATGGAAATGATCGATTTTGTTACATCAGTGTGAACCAACGTGATGCCCATTTGCAAATTCATGGTCTTGTAAATTCACCCGGAGATATAAAACCGCGAACTGTTTTATTCGCGTATTTAAAGTGATTTACAATATACAAAGGACGAATTACTTATTAGGAATTATTAATAACACATCATAACGAGATAATAAAAATAAATAAAAGAAGAAATATATGCATATATAGAAATATTATTCTCAATATATTTTGCTTTCATTTTCAGACTACACATTATGGCCGTTCTGGGTGGACAGGGGAATGAACATCGAACTACCTTTTAAACATGTGTAAGTATAAGACAAAAATATTGAATTTATTTGTTAACACAAAGTGTGAAAATAATATGGCGTTCTTAGAAAATAGATCTGGCATTGATTAAGAAATTAATTCTGAATAAAAGTTAACATTTTGAGAGATGACAAGGCACGTGGTCCATCAGCTAAATTTGATGTGTTTTCATACACAGGAAGGTGTGCACACGTGTAAAAATATTATTTCTATTTTCGGATGCCGATTTCTTTATTTTTCAATTGGGCATTTGAATATGTACGATTTCCTATTTTCTTATTTTGACTTCATGTGAGTTTTGCTAAAAAGTATATTCACATTTTGTGTTGACAAATTGTGTTGGAAATTGTTTTTTTTTAACCTTTCCAATTAACTCAAACTTACTGTAATGAATGTCACAACGTTCACTCATTATTCACGATTTCTTCATATTTCTCATTTAAAAAGTGACCGTCAGTATGTTTACATTTGGTTATTTGAAAGTTACCCAGTTTCTAATTGTTAACCCAACGTACTGACATTTCTCGAAAGTTTTGAATGCATTTATGTTATTTCTGAATATTTGAATTTTACATTAATATTAGTAATTTACAACAAATCGTTTCTTGTTGCCTGTAGTGGAAAGACAGGAAGGTATGTATGTTATAATACTGTAAACATGCATTACATGTACTGCAATGCGCAAGCGTAGTATTTGCATGTTACTGGAGTTATGTACCAACAACGTTTCTTTTAGTCTTAATTACAGGTTTTTAACAGCATTACCATATAATTGTAGTATAACTCTATTCGAAATGTATTCCGAATTAGTCAAGTAGAAAATAACTTTGTGACTATTTAGATGTGTAAACGCATGACAACAGATAATTGCTTTATTATAGCCATCAACTATTTCTTTATTTTCATCATGTCTTCCCTTGCATCTCAATTGTCTGTGCCTCTTTAAACCCCTTACTGTATCTATAAATCAAGTTGGCAAGAAGCATCAGTATTAAGTCTAGTTGTGCATATATATTATACGTTATAGACACTACTTCAAACGCCAAGGCAACAAGGTCTAAAATAGAAAATCTTGCCCGTGTTCCATCGCATAAGCCCCTCTCTAGATTTTAATAAAGCATTGGTATGATGTACAACTGTGTATATTATAATAACGGGTTCTAGTTTCGGTCAATGGACGATTTCATAGGGAACTGTTAATAGAAAGTATTGCCCATGCTTAATCTCCGAAACCTCTTACTTGAGTTTAGTGAAACATGGCAGAAAGCATCAGTATGTCGTCTAGTGGTCTGTCTTATTATAGGATCATAGGTCGAAATTTACTGGGCATGTTAATAGGAAATCTTGTCCGCGTTTTATCTACCTAACCATGTCAACATGACTTATTTACTTTTTTGTAAAAAGTACACCTCCCTGTGCCTTTGAAGGCAATCTTTGAGTGGATTTGTGTTTGCTTTCTTAAACAATTCAGGTGTATTTAACGCTTTACCTCCATAGATGTACCCAACCTGGTGGCATGCAGAGGCGCCTATGTATGTGTATTATAATATTTATGTACGACTGACAATATGAATAAATATAATATTAATTGCATTTTCTTCTGAGATACAAATGCGTACTTCTAAACAACGTTGTTATAAGACCAAAGCAACGGAGCGAATGGTAAGCTTGTAAACTTGTTTCATATTGTACTCCATGTACGTCTTGGATCGGAACAGCGATACACTTAAACTTACCCCAAGTGTCTCCTTATACCTTATAACTGGTATGTCAATGGGCTTATTTGACACAAACAAAACTACCTTTAGGGTTTGTAATAGTTATGACAAGATCATAGAATTAAATATTCAATCACATCAAGTCTAAACTTACTTTTTTACTTTTGTGGTTTTGCCGTGTTCATCTAGATATTGTTATACCGCAAATACGATTCCGGCCTTCCGATGTCTCGAGCCCTGTACACATTTTACATGTTGGGCAGTTCCACAACAACCGCTGCTACAGTAAGCGGAAATGGTGGACTAAACCTCGATTAGATAAATGGAGATTACTCGAAATGAAACACCCATATGACTATTTGCCAAGCCGTCGAGGGAGCAAATTATATACATGCATAGTATACACGATAAAGCCAGAATCGCCATTTAAATATATTAATCATTATATTAATATGAAATTGAAGCTGATCTTGTAGCCTAATAAGTCAGCGCTGATCTTGTAGCCTAATAAGTCAGCGGCGATTTCATAAGTTATGAGCTCATATAGTCGGTTCAGAGAATCCTATTCCAGATTATGTGTATTTGCTATTTAAAAGCGATTTTATTAATACAGATTGATGTTAAAGATTGGTATAAAATCGTTAGAAAATCACGACGAAAAGGCAAAGTATATATTGTTCATTTTATGTACACGACTTATTCAAAAGCAAGAATTTAACTTGTGTTAGTATATACCTGTATGCGTCTCTCATATATAAAGAATAATGCATGGCGTCATTGGTATCAACAAAAATCCATTTCAAGACGATTGTAATATGTGCATAGCAAGCTGATATGCAAGCACTTACTTTACAGACGAAGACAGAAAAAATCATAATGGATGACTGCATTTAACGAATTATATTTAATGTGATTTTAAATACACTATTAGATGTAATGGGTGTATGTATAAGATAATTGCACAAGGTGATTTATCAAAGAAAGATATATGTTTCTGCATTTTTTGGCAAATTTTAACAGCAGGCACACATGAACTATATTTCATTACTAACCTAAAATTGTAATTCCGGTGCAGAAAAGCTAAGAGTAAATTCGACTAGTTTGCAGTTGCATGCAGTAATTTGAATATACCGGATATATATTACGTTACTGGCATCCCATAGAAATCATCACTAACCAAATTTTGATACGAATATTTTTATTCACGTGGGAAATGCTTCAGGTCATGATTCCAGTTCATGGATGAAAATCTAAAATTCACATCTTGTCAGCATTGAGCTATAATTAAGCAAAGACATTTGCCATTGTGGTTGCAAAGAAACAGCCCGATAAACCATCGTAGTCTTAAAAAATAAAGCATTTGAAAGTTTCCGAAAAAAACTACTGAAAAGAAAAGCGTGGATTTAAATTCTTAAACTTACTGGCATAAGATTTAACATCAAATCTTGATACGATGATTGACAGTACAATGTATGTGCATTTCCACAGATTGATGAATGCCTCAAACTACCCAATGTATGTATGTTAAATAAACAACAGCAACATTCCACGGGGAAATTAGAGCTGAATTTCGTGAACATTTTGATTATCTTGGAACATCTCACCTTGACTAATGAAAAGATTGCGTTTAAGGCCGATTCACATTACTTTTACTTGCATAAATCAAATGAGGATTGAAAGTGATATTTGAATACAGTGCAAGATGACAATTAACTCGGTGCATTGTGCATCAGCAATTTTTTCAATCAAACCTGATGTAAACAGTACATACACAATGTGATTTTTAACTAACGATGGTTATATTATAGCTGAAAATCATGTTCAAACGATTAAAAGGAAACTATTATACATATCTCAATTCTTAGTATTATTTAGAGGAATCACGGGTCATACCACGTCAAAGACTTCGTTTAGATGAATAAAATGTGGTTATATGATCTTGAATATATGTACATTTTATTACAGTAAATGAAGCATTGAAGATCCATCAAAGTTATTCAATTGTCTTTACTCTAGACCCCGTGGCTGCTCAATGGTTGCCTACACTCGAAACTAAAGATGCATGGTTACCAAGTCTTAAAATAGTATAAAGTTGTCATCAATTTTTAGCCTAAACATGTTTCATTGGGTTAATGATGTAGTGCAGTAGTTTCGAAAATAGGCCTCTAAAAAAACATGCGAAAAAAGGTTATGGTCGGTAGATGCAATGGAATCTATGCTTAACCGCACTGAAATGAATTTAACATGCTTATTTCCAGAATACATGTTTGGTCTATAGTGAGAATGTGATTCCAATATTGCTTTAATCGAAGGCGTGACGAAGTAATTACACAAAGATAAAGAGACATGTATTAAATTGGGCGATACCAGAAATAGTAACAGTAGCAAGCAGAGAGGTAGTTATTGAAAATGCAGGTATCATAATTAACTACAGTTTCATAAATGGCACTTTAACAAGTAGCGAAATTTTGGTTTGCATAAATGTTTCATTACAGTAATTGCGTATTATGTGTTATAAACGAGGAAGTTGTTTTTTCAGACGTTTCGCAAAAATGTGAATGTATTTTAGAGTACCTTGCGCGCAGAAGTTGCCACAAAGACCACTGCATTGTACTGAATAAACCCTGTACACCATATTTAAAAGCAGTAATAGTAAGTGTTCATGTAATATCGTTTTACAGGTAATGTCAGGTAATATGTTCGATCCTTCAGCAGCGCACACAATTTTTATCTAGATCAAATTCTTATTGAACACAATCTTGACAATTTCACTGACTACTCTTTGCCCATTAACAGTATCGACCTTAGTCTTTAATTCAAGTCAACCAATCCGTACCTTTTAAAACGTCGAAATCTTTTTAATTTTAATTACGTGTTTATGAATGATATAGAGCAGCTGTTTCTCTACTTAGCCATTGATTGATTTAAGTGCAGTCATTTATTTGTAATTTGTTTTGCACCTTTTTTGTTGCCATATATCATTAGTGTTATTAACGAAGGATGGTGGCTAATTTCATTTCAATGTGTAATTACAGCTTTCTTTAAAGCTATGCTAAAAGCTATTAGCTTAAAAGGGCATGATCATGTTTCTACCATACAATTATTTATGAAGTAAACGAGTTTGAGTAGCAATCAGTGTTAACATGAAGAACATTGCTTCTTCATTAGAAGAAAACTTAATTGCTTTTTAAAAAATAGCCTCTTTAAAGTAATTTACATCATTCTTTTACCAGAAGTTTGCCAAGAAAGAAAACATTTTCAAATTATCAGTAAACGGAAATTCGAAACATTTTTGCACAGAAAAGTGAAAAAGATCATGCGGATACATTATTTCTGTATTAAAATATTCAATAAAACACATATTTGTTTATTTGGTATGCCTGTTACAAATGGTTTAATATAGGATCGAAATAGATTTGTATCAAAATAAAGGTAACGTATTTGTGGGTTAGTAAACTTAAAGTGGCATAAACTGGCACACCAAAACATAAAACTTATTCAGCATGAAATCGTAATAGCATATTTTTGGCCAACAAATGAGAGCTGAAATCAGCAATCAAGCAGTTTCATGAGCAATTAATGTACTTTAAGTTCTGTAAACACAATTTTGGAAATGCTACACCATTGTATAAGGTTTTAGTTCTTATAAAATATAATTTACATTATGATACATCATTTCAAAGATCTCTTAAAATTGTAAAGGCACATACGGAAATGGTTTTAATAAGGTTGAAACAACTGTTTTCATTTAACATTTTATATTATCACTTTCTTAGTTAACATAAAAGTAATATCCTTTAATGCCAGTTTCAGATAAATCGGAAAGTTGTAATAGGACAATCTAAAAACATAAATTGATTCTAAAATGAGGTCAGAAATCCTGTGCAATTTTCAGAAATTCCATGTTAGCATAAAAGCAATATTGGTTAATCCCATAATGCAGTTTAAGCGCTACAGTACTAGCACGCTTTACTAGTAATCTGAAGCAAACTTACACAAGGTAAGACAGACTGACATACACCATGGTGCATACAACACACCTGCATATTCATTTTCATATTTACAGCTAAGGGGTGCCCATTCGAAGTTTTGTTAATACTGAAAGGTCGTAAAATTACAATAATGTTTACTAATCTTATTATAAGTCTCTATTTTTACAAAGTAGAATATGACAGCAGTGCAGAGACAAAAATTACAGCCAGCCAAAAACAATAATAACTAAAACTAAGGTATTGAAACTGTTGTTTTCTTGGTTGGATATATATCTATAAATTAAACGCTTAAATCTTCGTTGGGTCATACAGGGACACTATACAGTGTACAAAATGGATAAACAAGGGGCTTACCTTCTTAAAAATATTTTTAATAGTTTTTAGGAGGATCAAACACCGAATTCTTATCTCTCCATATTTTTTGATATTCTTTTTCGTTATTAATCCTGCAGATCTTTGTCGCTTATTTCGATTATTGTCAAGTGTTTGCTTGTTAAATACTTACTTGGAATCAGATAAGTCACGATACCTTTGTGGGAACCCTAATAGAGTTGATTGAATTCTGATCAAACTTTTCATCCCTTGTACGAAGTTAAGTACATTTAATCTAGTCATAAAAAGAGCTTTTCTTCTCTTCGAAAGATTATGTGGATACCACTTATCTATCTAGGAACATTCAACACTTAAAGTATTTGACCTTTTTACATTTTATTGGAAACCAGTTCTTACAAAAGCTTATAAATTCTTATAAACTTTATTACTGATCATGCACATTAAATTTGTATATAGGCCGAAACTCTCTTTTTTATAAAAAAACAAACATAAACTTTATCATAGTCTGTGAGATATGTAAGATATATTTCAGCTCCAGAAAGATGGTATCGGGAAAACTTTTGATACCATGCAAAGTTTGGAATGTTTCGAGTGCTTAATTTAGAAGTGCTTATGTAATCCGAGGTGTAGCAAATGATAGCGAAACATATTAGAGACAAAGTGGTGTAAGTTAAAATCATTGTAAAAGGCAGTTAAGGTGTTTCAGATGAAATTCTGAATAGATACTGCAGGAAATATATAAATATATATACTCACATTTTGATCAAGTAATCTTGATTGATGACAACGTTATCATTCCACTCAGTAATGATTCTCTGCTAACAAACTTGGATGCGTGTACATTGCGTAAGAGTACAACGCTTAGACAACTAAATATATATGGTAAAATAACTGGGTTCGAGTTCAAGTAAAACCAGCAAGAATATATAACTCTCGGGTACTACGGTATTTACTAGTCTATACGGAGCTCTGTGTGGCATGTATTTAACATGTTCATTTGGTTGTGACTGATGCTCCTCTTTTTCTTTAAAGTGTGCAGACAATCATATCTGGAAGATGATAAATCATTTACATCATTATTACATTTGTTTGCTTGTCTATCAATTGCTACAAACATTGCTGTCTAGGACATTGACCCCTACAATATTTGTATGAAGACCAAGAATTATGATAAAACAAAACATCTTGTAATGTCTGTAGTTTACGCTGCCATGCTTGTTCTACTTGTTCAAAAGTTATTCGCTACAAAATGATATATGTATCTTACCCCAAAAGGAAGAGCATAAAAGAAGCCTTCAATTTTTATAGAACAAATGTAAATACGAGCATAATAATTAATACGGTACCTAATTTTACACAACTATTTAGAGGTTATAACAAATATATATATACAAAGTGGTATATCAGTGGTAGATCAACTGTTGAATTTATTACCATGAGTCAACATATTAAAGTGGAAAGTGGCCTAAATTTACATTGAAGTGCCTATCTATTCTGTAGAGAGAAAATATACTAGTATTTAACCCGTTAAATTGCAACGCATGTAAGCCTGTGTTTACTATCAGAAGAGTCAATCAGAACTTAAACATATAATGCTGCTACCTTACTGCTACAATAAATTGGTGAATATATGGCATAATTAAGTCTTATTTCTTTATACATACATGTAGGACAAGACTGTTTTACAGACTCAAATGTCTCAAGTCTTTGTATTTTTATGTCCATTTGGTTCCACATAAAAGTGTATACCCTCATATTGGCAATTTTTATTCCGCCTAAGCACACTTATAGCTCTCAAAGTCAGGAGATACATACGCGGGGTTATCTCAACATTCAGTTTTAGTAATGATGTGCCATTTTCTTGTAAATGTGCTCCACTTTTTGTTTGGTATATTGATTAATTTGGATACTGGAGTTTAAAGTAGCATGCGACTAAGTAAAACGTCCTGCGAATTAAGGTACGGTTAAAGTCGGCTAATGTTCATGTTTATTAGCTCTTTTCCTATCACTGACTTCCGCTGATCAACTAATCAAGGGTCCTTTTTATTATAACGTCATAAAATAATTTGTTTTTGTCAGATTAAAGATATGCTTTCATGAAAAAGTCAATCAAATATATTTTATAAGTATGTATAATTTGTATTATGACTTTACTATCAAATAATTATGATCTGATACAGAAACACACAAAAAATAATGCTTTTCGGTCGAGATAAATCATTTGGTTATTCATTGTCAGAATACATATGAAACCTCTAATGAAGAAATTTACGTTGGAAACCCATTCACTAGAAAAAAGAACGTCTACATTATGCAGTTGGCAATTACCAAATGCTGGAATTAAAAGGTATCATACAAAACCATTTCAGGAAACATTGAAAGTGTGTGGTTAATTTTTGCATGGATAGCTTCAATATTAAATTAGATCCAAATACATCTGCCTTAATGTATATTTCAATTATTTCACTTAATTTATGTCAGGCAAGATGCTTAAAATTCAATAAAGGCTTTAAATAAATAATAACTCATTTATGCCTAGTTTTTTCTTATCATATAGAAACAGTAATAAGCGGTGCGATTATAATTTTTAGACGATGCTAGTGAAATCAGATGTTCAAGATTTTCAGTACAAACTGAACAGTCATATACAGATTTATTTGTTTTAGTTTGTGATTTGATAGTACAAGCTTCTCATTGTTTAATGTCTTTATAGAAAGTATGGTGTACAGTTTGGAACAAACTAAAACTCTATTTAACTGTTGGACAAAAGAGGTGAAACAAAAATGTATTTAAGAAGAAATGAGGGAATATCTACATAATTATGGAGGAATTTTACGTAAAAGTATGCTAAGCACCATTATGAAGTATTTAGCAAACATCTTTAGTATGAAATAAGTCAACAACAAAAATACTAAAAATATTTCCTTTTTTATACAGAATTGTTTTCCATGTAAAAACACTTCAATCTGCTGTTTTCCCCAAAATACCTTTTTCCATGTATTTTCCTTCTACTTTTCAGGGGAGAGAATAAAATATGGGATGCGTCAGGAAGGGAAATCAAAAGTTTTCCAGATATCACTCCTTTGTTACAAAGGTTACACAGTGAAGGCTACAAACTTGGCATAGCTTCAGAGTAAGTTCAAACAAACTCTTTCCGAATGATTTTCAGTTTCTCGGTTCTCGATGTAATTCTGATCTATTTGTTGTTTCCACATCACCAAAATCATTAGGCTCTTCATTAATGTTATTGATCTCAACTGAAATCATATAAACTAGAACGCGATCATAATGAGATCCATTTCTTGTTTCCATTTCAACATAATCTTTCATACTGTCATTGGTCTCAACTTGAATTATTGTTTACTAAATTAAATAAATAAATTGAAAGTGCTTAACGGGGAAAATATCCATGAAAATGTCGTAATAAATGTGACATCGACGTATTACATAAATTACTGCAGATGGAAACTTTTATCGTAGGTACTTATCAAGTACTACTTATTATAATTGTTACAGAGCTCATTACACAACTTGGGGAATACCCTTGTTATAACATATACCAATTCAGTTTTAGTTATTACAACAGCAAGGCAACTCAAGTGAGACGAGGAAAACATTAGAACAAATATTTTTCACACAACTGTTCATAATGAGATCTTTCTGCGCAGTTAGAACTCCGAACAGAAATGTTCAAGGACAGGATAATTTTGTAAAACATTAAATTTGTACTTATTTTAGCATTATAATTTGAATTTTACGATACACGTTATCTTTATATCAAAAAATATCAGACGAACTGCCGGCAATCATACTATGTTAAAAGAATAAAGTTTCCGTTAACACACGTAAAGTCCGATAAGCAAGCACTAAACGAAAATCCCGACGCTTTCAAAAGTAATAAAAAGTAGCCGAGAGCAGTTTAGTGGCTGTGGGCATATGGAACGCCCAATAGTAGACTTTGTTCAGATATATTAAAATGCAATATAACAATGTACTTTTAAACGTTATAATCTACAAACTTCAGCATGAAAACTTCTTTTTAAAAGGCGTGCACTCTATGTGCACTAACAACATTTTCCAATTTGTGTCTGGCAAATGCTTTCTGCGAATTTTAATGTTCAATGTTCAATGGAACGGGCTGTTTTATCGCAAACATTTGCGACATCACAGGTGGTTCTCATAAATATAATGCAGGTAGTCTAAATTTGAAAATCAGAGAGTTAAATAAAGATATGTTATTTCATGCTTTCTCAGGGAAGTAGTTGTTATAATGCAAGAGTGTAACCTGATAAGTTAAGTCAAAATTTCAATAAAAAATATAAATTACGTTTTAATCGGCTTCTTGAAATAGGCAAAACCTGCAGCACTCATTCCATTACCGATAAGTGGTAACAAGCTTGCAATTACTGAGAAAGTGCATTGCACCCTAACCAAGAACGGAGAGAAAGTGGCCCTGTCATTTATTGTTTTGTCTCTTCTTAGCTTTGGCATCCTGTTTGGAGATCTGGGTTAATTTTTTTCCCTCGTGGAATCTGTCTAATTCCGCGACATTGTTAGAGAATATCTTGTGTACCGTAGACTAATTTGTATGCATTCATTTGATTTTTTCATCTAATTATAACAGATTTAATTATTACAAGATGTTTATATTATCAAATAACGCGTTTTAGTGAAGGACGCCATAGAAATGACATTTGAAATAACGTTGCTGAATCTCTATGGTATATGAAAAGCCTCCGCTTCAGCATTACTTAAGGCATTATTTAAAACCGACATCGTACAAATAAACTAACTTAAATAATAGTCGACTGATAAGCTGGTTCAATATTTTTTAAGAAAATCAAATCATCGGACAAAGGCAGTTTAGAACGGTCTGGTTTTGGTAAACCGTGTTCCATTGGAAATTCCTATACATTTTCATAATAGTTAAGACAACATATGAGAAAAAAATGGAGGCTTTGAGTCAAATATAAATCGGTTAATTTTTTGTGTTAATGTTTCTCTTTGTTTGATTGTGTATAGAAGTCTTTAAGACATAAATAATGCAACAATTTACTGTATGATGAGAAGTACTCCTTTTACCCGATTTAAATGTTTTTGTTACTTAGAATTCTACAAGAAAACATCACATAAACATTGGTTTTAAATTCATACATAAATAATATGTGGCTAGTGTTGTGTGTATCTACAAAGCTAGATTATCCTTGCAGAAAATGTTCGCCTACGTGCAGTAGATGCATGAAAAACATTTGCGTATAAGAAAATATTGAAAATATGACTTTAAGAAGCAGAAATCGTTTTCATTCATACAGGATTTTCAAGAGCTGCGCAATGTAACGTGTACGTTAAAGCAGCTTATACCGTTATTTGTGTTAAATGATAAAATTGTTTTCTTCCATAGCTATCTATTACTTTCAAACACCTGTCTAAAGGAGCAATAAGAGAATTTCATTCGAAAGATATTGCAAAATATTCTATTTTCAAGGCATTAATCCCTGCGGACGAAATCTAAAGTAAACATTCTATGGTGAAATATTGTAAAACCAACGTTTAATGACTTCAAAGCCAAACACAGTTTTACTATTTTTTCTGCAAATATAGCACTCAGCAGTAAATAGACGCTTTTATATTTTATTTTTTCAGGGCATTTTACAAAGAAGAGTGTGCCAATCTGGTAAAATTGTTTGGATGGGATGAATACATTGATCATCAGGAAATATATCCGGGATCCAAAATATTTCACTTTGTAAAGTAAGTAAGACTTTATCCGAATCAAATTAGACAAGCTAAATGCCAGGGAAATTTGACGTCTGCTCACACTAATGATATGGGCTGTTAGTGATGTAGTAATTGCTGATACTGATACACACCGCGTGCAGGCTTTGAACTCTATGTGTATACTATAGTTTTTGAGAATCCTTTGTCCTAAATTGATTTGATAAACACAACACCTGCAGCATGACCGTCGATACGTGCTTTATAACATCCTTTGGAATGCTAGCGTAGACTTACTTTTTTTAAAGACTGCGTTCGGCTTAGACATTTAAAAGATAGTATGAAACACAATGCCTGTGTAACAGACTTAGTGTGATCATAGCGTTTATGTATTCTTTTTCTTCAGAGTAACGTCTTTCTAAATATATATAAAATATATACGGTTATGACATCTTGTACTTCATTAATCACATGATATTACCTTTCAATGTGAACATCATGATGCGCACTGACTAATGAACAGTATCAACAAAATAATTAAAACATACGAATATGAAAGCAAATATCTTGTTTAAAATGATACTGCTTCTATTTATTTCATTTCTGTCTGCTAATTAACATACATGTAGCACATCTCGTGAACCGTCTGAACAAAACCTAATACGCAATATGTATGCTGTTTGTGTATACATTTGGGATGATCTCCTTTTATGACTGTTATTTTATACAAATGTATACCTGGCTGTATTGGATAATGTTAAACATGGCTAGAAATTCTAGACTGACAGTAGTCGTCAGAGTATATTTAATGTCTTCTCTTCTAACATTTCACAGCATCCCCGTCCTCTTTGACTATAAGAGCTTGTATATATTTTTATATTAAGATATTTTTCTTTAGACAGAATTTCTAAAAGTTTTAATCTATCTCAACACTCACATGGTCTTACTTGTCCATTTTATCTCATTCTCCAGACTAAAGAAAGCGACCGGTGTTGAGTTCTGTGACATGCTGTATTTTGACGATGAGACGGATCACCTGGCAGAGGTTGCAGGGACCTGCACAGGTATTGTCTTGACATATCATTGCACCACCTTTAATTTGTATTTATAACTTAACACTTTACATTTTCAGACAAAAGATAAGTAGTATATTTGGGCAAAGACATTGATGCTACACGTGCCATGGTCTACCAAGCTGTAAATTGGTAGCAGCGATGAAAAACTCGCTGCCTTTCTCCCGCGATTGCATTTACATCTGAAATAATTCAATAACGTCCAAAATCGAACTAAAATAAATACGTATAAACTAAATAGATACATTAAAATATTTTATTTAAAAGAACAGTTTAGTTCATACATTATGTATATAGTGCTAGATGGAAACGTGTTTTATTCAAGGTAATGAGATAGAATATACCATATATTATCTTATATTTTGAAAATTGACTTCACTACAGGTAGCTTCAATCTTTAGGTACATTGGCAAGCAATAGCTCAACGTTTAAATCTTTAACAGACCTCTTTTCTGTGAAGTGTTGTAAAATGAATGTATAAACATAGTGCTTAAGGAATGATTGAATTCATTTAGACAGTGATAGATTTTCACGAAATATCTGGCGCAAATAATAATGACTAAATGAAAATCAGAAACTATTATTCGGTCCGTACCATAGGAATACTTTATCGGGCCTGAAACGACACGTGATTTAACAAATATCAAAGCATCGTTATGGTATTTTTTGTTACAGTACATGTATTTAAATGATTAATTCACGAGAAAGTCGTGAAGAAATAAATTGTCATGATCATGGTAGCCGACGTAGTGTTGATGAGCCTGCTAACATGACTATTAATTTTTTACGTTCGTGTTCACAGGTATAACTACATACTTGGCTGATAGAGGCGTATCTGAAGAAATAATGGAGGAAGCTTTTCTGCAGTTTGCTAAAAACAGAGAGAGCAGCACATATTTCAGATCGAAGCCTGTTTCAATATCTCGCCGGAATTCTACGGAACCGTTCGTAAGTATCCGGCCGCTAATTAATCTTCGTCGCCGCAATTCGATCGAAAATGACTTATCAATTCCGCCTCCACATACACTCTTAGGCGGGGCTTCTCTTGCGGCACTGGCCAATGGCATAACTGGTTTATCGTGCAGAGACCATTCAAACAAGCCTAGCCATCACCAGTTTAATCCAAATTTACCTGGACTTAATGGACCTATTGGAGGAGGAGCACCTAGATCAAAGACAAGGCGACGTTACAGCATTATGTGAGAAATACACAAACTTGTTTTCAATGTGCTGAACCGATACAATCTATGTGAAGCAATGTGTTGGGTTCTCTGTGTATCAGCTTGATTAAAAGAAATCTCATGGAAATATCTACCGTTTTAACGTATATGTGATTCAAAGAAAAAGGAAGGCAGTTTCCAAACTGGTATATAATTGCACTGATAAAAAGAATATTTGTTTACATAAACAATTGAGACACATATATTATAACCTAAGAACCTAACGTGTTCAGTTATGACTATGATGGAAAAAATGACATATAATTGTATATATACAACCGTATATTCTTTATCCTGTCACAGTAGACTGACACACCATTCATAGTAGCATAATCTATCACTGTAAACAAAGGGCAGTAGTTTTACTAGAAGCGCACTTGTTTTACAGCGTACGTTTAATGAAAAATTGTTGTTATACATTGTGTGTTAAAAACTTGAAAAAAAACAATAATTGTCAGAAACTATGCGTAACCATGTACACTTTCACTGTAGCTATATTGTCATATATATACATATTTATTTTATCAATCCAAATATTCAAAATACATGTCGACACTTTACACAACAAAATAAAACTAAATTAACATGACACCAGCTGTCGATCAATTGACTTCAATACCCATCAAAATTGGACTTTACCTAAGATATATAAGGTTCGAATTGATTCTTTTGTTTTAAATACTCTGATATCAGCATAGGGGCGAGTTTAACACATCATTGACTTCGTGTTAATTCCAAGTAAAGTCCTCTCAGAGATTCGAGCAGTTAATTCCACCATAAAGTAAACATTGTTTTATTATACATATATCTCGATTTCAAAAACGGATTACTGGAATTTTCAGTTCTTACATCATTATACTATTGGTGACGATTGACGATTTCACAGTTCCGTAATTTACATTTAGGTAGATGCATGCCTCTACGACTTAATTCACCATAAAGGCAGAAAATACGTGCATACAGTTGCTGTATAACTTATTATGCAATTATGTAAAACTTATATACTCAGTCAAAACAGGAAGTGTGCGTAGGGTTTAGATAACCATTAGCGAAATTCGATAGTATTTGGTAAAAGGTTAAATTATGATTCATATGATGTCATCAATGTGTATATGTGTTTGTAGAAAAAACGTGAATATCAATGATTTATAAGGTATAGATCAATTTTAAAACTCGCAGATTTGAGAAACTGCAGGAGAAGTTTAACACCGCTTTTTCCCCTAAAACTAGTTAATATGTAGTGTGACTACTTCTTCGACGTATGACTGCCAACAAACGAGATTGCATTGACCTGACGTAACGTTAGATGACTTTCTGGAATCCTATTTCATACAAACTACCTGACCTGCTCCTGTCAGAAATGTCTTCAGTTTGTCGAAATCGAACATTAAGACGTGAAATAGTATTTCTGTGACAGCTTCACGGTAGTACAACGTCATCAACGGAAGTTTCAAACGTCAGCATTACTACCGCCTAGGGTCTGTCTTGTTTGTTAAGGTGTGGCATCGCTTTTCGTGATAAACTTTGCAATATTATATGTTTTCTTGTTAGAACGAACGTTCGAGATACTGATGCGACATTGGAATCGCAAGAAAAAAATGAAAGATGATGTTCACGTGCAAATTATTGGATAAGAGCTTACGAAAAATTATTGGACAATTGAATGGTACTATTGCACTTATTCTGTGCTGCAAATTCGACTGGTTACAAAGTTACACGAGCAATGCACACATTCTTTTTTGACTGAGTATATATTGTGCGTATAATTCGTATTTTGGAGGCTGGAAGTTGTATAATATAATCTTCTGTCACGGGTATATGTATACTATAATCTTTTGTGACAAGCCATTCAGATCAGCAACCTAAAATGAAACACTGTAAAAATAATTATATAATATATTATACACCTGCTCTATCTGTACGCTCATTCAGACCATTGCGATTCGGTTAGTCGTGTTTTATTACGATATGTTACATTATTGCCATTATCATAGAGTTTGTTTCGTAGGAGCATGCTACATTCCTAGCAAATTTGATGGCATAAATCACAAGTCGCACCGTATTTTGTACTGTAAATGTTTGAGTCTATGCCAAAGTTGACGAGGCACACACTACACATGTTACCCTAGACATCTGTCCTGTAGAGCATGAACAGCTAATCACACTCTGATAAGTTAGCGTACTTTGCTCATTTTACTTTCCTTTGATATGTTTATAGTGTATATATAACATTGTATAATTTTATTGCAAATAAAACATTATGACGGTCGGGGCGTGCTTTCAAGAACCATCCCACATTACAGTTTTTGAGGACCTGTTTTTTGTTTAAACGTTTGGTTTATGCAAAACTTTATTCACCTTTAGCACTGCTCCTGTCAAAACCTTTTACAATGTGTAACATAAAGTGTTCGACGATGTTCTGACGAGAAAATGATCAGTTGTATAGGGATATTATAGTGTTACTAGGGTTACTGATGTGCTGAATTTGTTACCCTTTGTTTTATAATAAGTACATACTGATTCTACAGTAAACTTGTTACAAATAAAACTTATACACATATTGGACTTTTTTGTGTTTTCATAAAATTGACATGTACGAGTTTGTGGTACGGGAGAGTGACAGTCCATATCCCCAGAAAGTAAGTCAACAGTTTTATCAACGAATGTATGAATTTGATTGTATACGTCGGACAAGTTTGGAAATCAGAAATAGTCTAAATATAGTTTAAACCAAGACTATCATTAAAACTGTACTATTGATTTTCAATATCTGTTAGATGTATAAAGAGATTCATTTTCGTAAGTTCAATGGATTTTTTATGAAATGATGCTAACATTTATCGCCATCAAAAGTATTGATAATTCACCAAATATATAAAAAGACGACCGAATATCACCTCAAGACAGCGTTAGGTGCTTACACGAACGGTGACATTTTATCAATTGTTATTACATTGTCTGTTACAACTGCAACTCTTACTAAAATCCTCAAATATTAATAAAAAAACGCCTACTGTTTCACTCTCAGTTTATATTTAAATTAACTACAGATTTTGGTTGAACATAGTCTTTCTTATACCATCAATAACATAATTCCGCTATTATATAAAACGACATTGAAAATTACGTGATGTGGTATTTCGCTATGTGTACTGCTTCAAAGATGACTTCGTATCATCATTGTGTTTGTTTTAAAGATAACTCGTCTGATTTTTATCGAATACATCACCGGAATAATGCCCCTTCAATGTATCATTCTGTCCATCGGATATACAAATCACCTTTAACATATAAGCCAGTCATTTGTTTATAATAAAACTGTTTCATGTCACATTCTTCTGGATTTTATTGAAATTTGCGTTTATACTAGTCTTAATTGGTTTTAAAAATGGAGGAAAATTTAACAAAATTCATCAAACTTTCTCTAGCTCTCTCAAACAAGTAGATGAAACTACCATCCATTCAATTATCTTTTAAGTATCCAATAATTAATTCGCTCTTCTGTAGCATGTTTTATTTTCTAAGACAAGTATGCACTTGTTAATATCAAAATTAGGTTAATGGTACACATAATGAAATAACTGCATGTTAAACTGCCTGTTTGTCTATTTAGATGAATCAAAATAAAAAAAACGAGGCCATTGGAGGCTGTATTTTTTAGGCTTATTATACTCGTAGCTATTAACTCATAACCATAAAAACTATTAAGTATGTGTTTTAAATTACAAAATATAAATGCAATTAGCGTTTTATTAACAAAACGCCTTGCCTATGGCACTATAAATAAACGCTACAATTCTTTCTGCAGTGTTTAATGTTGCTTTTATGTTAACTCTTGCACTGCTGGGGGCAAGTGATACTGCCTTTGCTGCCAGAACAGATTATGGTCAGGTTCTCAATCCGTGACTTATTACTAGTATAATATGCAATTGTTACTATCATGTCATTTCGGCGCACATGCTCTGCACAAAAAGTGTTACGCTTTAAGATAAAAGATTGAAAGTCCATTCTATTAAAAATAAGGCGGTTTTGGCCATTGTTACAGTTATATTACCCTTCAAAATGTCAATATCAAGTTAAAGCTATGAATAATGCTAAAAACACAGTATATGTTGTTTTGTTTTGATTTTAATCGGTATATAGCTAGTTATTCTGTTATCAGAAGTAATCAATTAAATTGTAGTCAACATAAACTGTGAATTTGTCATTTTTGACTAGGATAGTAAAAAAGGACTTTCAATGATTTTCTCTATATTCAATGAGAATATAACTGTGAAACGGAACCAAATAATTTGGTTGTACATTTTCTTTGTAACTTTATGAATGTTCATTTTGCAAGCAGTGATTAATATCTTTCTTAAATTATGATGTCCACTTGGAAGAGCAATATTACTTTAACTGCAAAGGTAGTCTTTGAAATCACTGAAACTTGTCTGTTTTAAAGACACAAATACCAACTGCAGCCTCTAAAATTGTATGTACTAAATGTGTGCATTTCAAATCTGATCCAAATGCCATATATCTTTTATCTATGTCACTTAGAACTCAATTATCAATGTCTTAGTACACATACAAGGTTAATGTACTTTCTACAACAGTAGAATGTTGGCAAAAACAAAAAAGGAAATACTCATGAGGGACAGGACGGTGGGAATTACTGGGAATTACCGCTTTTACAGGAAAATACAACATTAACATTTTGACTGGGAAATCAACATTTTACTGGGAAATACAACTTTTTAATGGGACATGCAAATGTTAATGGAACACACAACATTTTACTGGGAAATACAACTTTTTAATGGGACATGCAAATGTTAATGGGACACACAACATTTTACTGGGAAATACAACTTTTTAATGGGACATACAACATTTACTGAAATATACAAACTTGCTGGGGATGCAACATTTTAATGGGACAAACATTTTAATGGGACATTAAACATTTTACCGAGAAATTATATATTACCTTTTACTCGGACATACAAACGTTTAATGGGACATACAACATTTTGATGAGAACAACATTTTACCGGGAAATACAATGTAGGCCTACTACCTTTTAATGGAGCATACATTAGACTGGGAAGTTCTAGCTTTTACTGGGACACACACCATTATACTGTGAAATACTACCTTTTACCGGGAAATACAACCCTTTACTGTGAAATAAAACCTTTTACCGGGAAATACAACCTTTTACTGTGAAATACAAAATGCACAACATTTGACTGTGAAATACAACCGTTTACTGTGAAATACAACCTTTTACTGTCAAATAACAAACAACTTTTATTGTGAAATACAACCGTTTACTGTCAAATACAACCTTTTACTGTCAAAAACAACCGTTTTCTTTAATTCTTTTTTTTTTTTTTTTTTTTTTTTTTTTTCCTTTTCCTTTCTTTTCTCTTTTGTACCTTTTACTGTGAAATACAACCTTTAACTGTCAAACACAACCTTTTACTGTCAAATACAACCTTTTACTGTGAAATACAACCGTTTTCTGTGAAACACAACCCTTTAACTGTCAAATATAACCGTTGACTGTCAAATACAACCTTTTACTGTCAAAAACAACCTTTTATTGTGAAATACAACCGTTTACTGTGCAATACAACCCTTTACTGTAAAAAACAACCTATTTTATATATCCAATCGTGAACGTTTATTTGCACCACGTGACCGTACAATATGTAAATACAATTACATACAATATTGGAACGCTCTTTTTGTAACTTTGTGAAATCAACCTTTTTTGTGAAAAAAAACCCTTTTTCGGAAAAAAAACCCCCCCCCCCCAAAAAAAACCCCCCCCCCCCCAAAACCCCCCCCCCCCCCAAAAACCCCCCCCCCCCCCCACACCCCCCCCCCCCCCCCCCCACCCCCCCCCCCCCCCCCCCCCCCCCCCCCCCCCCCCCCCCCCCCCCCCCCCCCCCCCCCCCCCCCCCCCCCCCCCCCCCCCCCCCCCCCCCCCCCCCCCCCCCCCCCCCCCCCCCCCCCCCCCCCCCCCCCCCCCCCCCCCCCCCCCCCCCCCCCCCCCCCCCCCCCCCCCCCCCCCCCCCAAAGAATCCTGTATTTTTTCCATATTTGGACGGTACAACAGTCCCATGTTAAACATACGATAAAGCCCGAAACGTTTGAACAAGATCCGAACGAAAATCGGGTGAAGTAGGCTCTCTAGGTACAGAGTTTGTTTAAGCGTCTTGATATCAGGATCATTTGTCGTTTGCTTGTAAACACAAAAGGGTAAAAGTGCAAGTCATGGCAATGCTGTCAGATTTGGATATATTCACAAAATTAATCGTTGGTATCTTTAATTGAAGGAACTACCAGGAACTGTCACCTTCCTCCGATGGTCAAGTCTTTACAACGGTCTCTTTGATTTCCCCAATGCTTTTTCTTCAATTATTTACCTCCCACTAACTGTCACCTCCAATCTCCAACCAATATAGAATAAAAAGGTTATTTAGGGCCTATTATTGTTCTGAATAATATATATTTGCACTCGTACTAAGCTGGGAAAATACAGAAAAGACAGAAATACAATATTCAGTGAATCATTTTTAATTTCAACTAAAATGAAATAGATATAGAATAAAAGCGGCTCGGCCAATATGGCTTTCTCATCTGTGTACTCGTCCAAATATATCTCTGTATTGTACAGTACAATGTTAAATAACCTAATGTTATTGTGAAATACAACCTTTTACTGTGAAATACAACCTTTTACTGCCAAATACAACCTTTTACTGTGAAATACAACCTTTTACTGCCAAATGCAACCTTTTACTGTGAAATACAACCTTTTACTGCCAAATACAACCTTTTACTGTCTAATACAACCTTTTATCGTATCGTATATTAGGGCTTTATCGTTGGTACCGGTTTCCCATATGACCAACGCCCCCAGAAGAGGTTAGTTATTTTTAGGTTTCGGAAGATAGTGCAAGATACAGAAAGTGTCCCGATTCCAGAGACACCCCTGGTTCTTATACATGCCAGATGTATAGCACCCATACATGGGACCTCGGTTTTAGTCTCGTGCTCTACCGATTGAGCTATCCGGGCTGACTACAACCTTTTATTGTGAAATACAGCCTTTTACTGTGAAATACAACCTTTTACCGTGAAATACAACTTTATACTGGGAAATGATACCTTTAACTAGGTAATATTCAGTAAGAGTTATTGTCAACAAAAAATTGTAGTTAACAACATTTAATCAAAGTAGTATTTAATGTACAACAGGTATACTAAGTTAAACATTTACAGCAAAGTTGGCGTAAGATATAGTTTTTTCAACAATAAACAGTGTGTTACTTTGCTATTTGTGCACCGGATGTTTCAGTTTCGGATCACAAAGAGTCACCTGTTTGCGTTTAAATTATTTTTTATTTTAATTCGACAATTACTGTGCACCTCGATGAATTATACAATCTCATTTCTAAAACATCTCATCGCAAAAATAAAACGCCGCACGGAAGAAGATTTGGTTTAAGACCTCAGATGTAATAGTAACAGCTGATTTGCGCAGTTATTGAAATCACTGTTAAACACCTCTGTTAAAACTATAGAATGCCTTCACAACAGTATTGTCGTGTCTTTCCTTTGATTGTTTCTAGTCCCGGCCGACCCTGGGTTATCCCTGGATGAATTTGCGAAGACTCCTGACAGGCACAGGTTGAAGAGAGCCAGATGCAGATACAAGTGAATCTGGGTACCAGACCCTGGCTCTTTTACGAATAGACCCCTTGGTTCTTTTACATGCCCGGTGTATAGCACCGATACACGAGAGACTACCTCTGGGTTTCTAACCAGAGGTGGGAATCACTGAAAAGCGTTTCTGAAATTTCCATTGCCCCGACCGGGAGAACCGGGGACCTTCGGATTGGTAATTCGGAGCTTTAACCACTCGACAACCGCGTCGCCAATGAATTTAAATGATTTTGTACTCTTCCAAAGGTACAGTTTCATTTGCAAGTCGAAATTGGACGAATAATGTTATTTAATTTGTAATGCCAATGCTAAAGTATGCATCAAATGTCAACCTTCGCTTAACCACCAAGCGGTTTGTAATTTTATGGTGTGCTTAAGGACATATGCAGAAATAGAATGTTTATTGGTACCATCAAACTAAGTTATTTTCGATGACAACATCTCAGCGTTATGCCTAAAGAGCAGATGATATTTAATGATATACTTTGGTCTAGCTTTTTTTCGAACACCGCATTACAATAAATAGCAAACAATAAACGGCAAAAAAACATTATAATGTTGATTTAGGCGCCAGGTGCGTCTTATCGTTGCATTGCACTTCTAATAGCAGCATTTATCACCTCTGATCTATGAATACAAAGTATGTAGTGCAATTTTATGATGATATCAGCTTATTTATAACATTCAAATGTCTAAAAACCTGTATTAACAGATGCAGGGAAAGCAAAATTCTCAAAAAAGAGCCTATAAGTTACTTATCATTAAGTTTCTTTGAGACATTTTCATTTCGCGTTACGACAAGAAAATGTGTGCAGGTATATCAGCTTATATTCTTGCATAAAATGTACTGTTTTTGCCCATTCTGCCGGTATTTGAACTGGATGAAAAACGTGTGTTAACGTGAAGATGTAGAAGCTGTTATTACCCATTTTCATTTTCATGCCAATTATAGTGTCATTGTAAACAACGGATCTGTCCTCAAGTATTTTCATGAAGCACGGCGTTAACAGTGTAGGGCTTCAAGCGCTAGTGGTGTCATATGTATGTCGTAACCAACGCCAAGGACATTGTCCCGCGCATTGTTGAGCGTCGTTTCGTTTTCATTTTGTGTGGGCTTTTTTATGCTAGATTAGAGTGTACGCACGTTTTTCGTGTTACAACACCTGCAGAATAAGTTGGTGCCTGAGCCATTTAACGTTCCTGGGACTTCTGCAGATGTCATAACACGGAAAAACGTTCGTTAACGCTATAAAATTAAACATTTTGTTATGCCTCTTCAACGTTCTAAAATCGACAAGAAAAGGTTATAGAATCATTTTAAATTCAAACAAAATGTATCCGTACAACCAAGCGCTCATTTTTACATGTCCAGCAGTCTCACAGTTCTCTTTTTAATTTTGCTTAAATGATTCTGAGAAGGAGTTTAACAAATCGAAGAATACACCACCGAACAAATCCAATTTTATATGAACGTTTCCAGCAGAATGATTTTAATTGACATGAACAAATACATTCGGGAGTGTAAGTACAATCTGTTTACGGTTAATTTCAATTCATAAACAGTGTTCGGAAGTGTGTCCTTAAACGTGACATATTTGACCCCAAATCAATGTACGGTGGTAACGGCATTTCAGACAAGGAAACTGTTATTGCACTGGCCATATGAGTAGGCCTAGATTAGATTGTCAATAAAAACAGAACTCTACCATGACAGTCCATCAGAATTATTCAAAGTTGTGTACTCTAGAAGAGTTTTCAAAATCTGCCTTGGCATAAGTTTTAAACTTTCTAACTTTCGTTCGTCAGTCAACGCAGTATAAGCAAATAAAAGATCTTCCTGCATTTAAGACTCTTGTTTATCAAACAAACATTCCAACTTGAAATATTAAGTATTGGTGTGAATCACTACCACCGACAAAGCTAATAAACACTGCCACAAAAACTGTCGAGAAATATGCGATAAAATACCAAAGAAGATGACTGCACGTAATGAATATTAATCAAGACTTCATCTTAAAGCTAGACTATAATATGCATGCTGATTTACACCCTCTAAAATAACAATTCTTGATCACTGTGATATCAATAAGTAATAAATAATGTTGCATTGAGCATTTAATAATAGAGATGACAGGATATTGTGCAGAAAGTAAATTTCATAAACAACATATTTCATCTTTTTTGCATCGTAACAGTAGTTATCGTATTATCATGAAATATATAGCCTAATTTCGGCTGTAAGAGTATTGTTGCTATTATTTAAGACAATTCGCTGCGAATATATGGCCATCTTTCGTTATGATTCGAAAGACTTCCAATCAATCAGCCATTTTGATTTTTGATACATCCTTTTGCTGAGCGCTCAATACAGATTTGACTGTTTTGACAAAAACGCCAAACTCAAGAAATATAATATAAGATTGTATAAAATTCAATTTCTTAAAATTACATTGCATCAATTTTCAAAAATGGCCTCTGATTTCTCCTCTGCCATTAGAGCAACATTTCCTTGCACTCCTACTTACATGAAAGCTAGTGCGGAAAGAACTGAAATGTACATTTATATATGCTAAAGTTTTTCTTGTAGAACATTGCTGAAGTCTGTATTGTGTTAATCTCGCAGTGGGTTTCTCCCTTAAAGAGAAACTAAATGGTTGCGCAATATTCTTTTAACTTTTGAGCTTATTTTTAAAGAAACAAAGTTATCGTGGTATATGAAAATACAATTTAGACACACGAAAAAGGCTTTGTTCTATTGAATTCTAAGAATTATCTGACGTGCAGCCTTTTATTGCATCATAAAACTGCCGTCGTTCAAAATTCATCTTGAATTCCGAAAAACGATTCATTAATTCAACAAGGATTACTGACGCCATAATTTTGTAATTTACACTATGTGCGCCCGTCAAGATTAATACAGCTTTATACATAACTATAACTTTTTTATGTAGTTTGAAATATGTATTATGCTTTTTATTTGTATCCGGATGTAGTAAATCTTTTCGTATTCAACAATATTCACTATTCACCCTTTTAATTATATGAGAACTTGAATTATCTGTCTTTTGATGACGTCAGGCAATAATGCGACTTGAGATCAAGGTCTGCAACTTTTACAGTTTGAAACTGTAAAGAGATACCGTATAAATATGTGTTAAAAATATAGCAGATAGTGAACTATTACATGTTTTCGCGAAGGCGAATTTGCTAACAGTTAGGGACTTTTGCAATGCTTTTCTTGCTAATTTGTGTTCTGTCATTGAGTAAACATCTATTTTAAATACTATTAAATATATCGGACTGATATATTAAGTATACTATCTCAAAAACTGCCTGGTACATTTCAGGTGATCAACAGCTCCAGATTAGTCCAAATAACGAGATTGATAAAATGTTGAACAAAAAATGCCAGAATATTTAATGAAAACGATTTGAACTACAATATACCGTAGACCTTGCAACCTATGCATTTGTCGTACTTATTTGTTACATATAAATATACGCGTGTTTCCTCTTTCATTTTAATTTCCATAGCACTTGACTGTATGGTTATTGATTCTTTTTAACAGAACCACGTGCTCTTTGTTTTTCAAGAAATTTCCTTGTTGAATATAACCAAAAAAATGTTTCTCGATTTTAGAAGACATATCAACACGCCCGTCAAATGGGGCTTTTAAATAAATATAAATGTTTTATCTACAATTGGATAATTGGTATTAGGAATTAAATGCTATTGACGTCATCAGTTTGATGTAAACAACATGGACGTTGTCCAGCGCATTTTTGAGGGTCGTACCAGTAATTGCGTTTCTTTTATAGATTGGTTCTTTCATCACAAAACTCATTTAAAATAGATATAAAAACGTAGCTGAATATGCCTGACGAAAATAAATATAAAAGGGTAATAGAACCGAAATCAAAGAGTGTTCTAACTACATTATTAGTTATAAATATACAATCATGTGTTCTTAAATGCTATAGTTGACTCTTTCCAATATCAAATACTGTCTATTGGGTAATATTCGCTAAGATTTAATTTTCGCTATTTTCGCGAATTTCTCACTTCGCTAATTAAAAAATGTCGCGGAATATTCATTTCAAATAGATGTACTATAAGAGAATTCTCCTTTCGTGAATTTAATATTAGCAATAACTTTGTCTGCTCACAAATAGCGAAGTTTTCGTCATTCGAAAGTTATATAATTCACAGTACCAAAATAACTCAAATTTGTCATGCAAAATGATGCTGTCATTTAAAAATCCAAAATATCTCAAAAGTGCTAACTGGACATTACTCATAGTGCTCTTTGAACAGTACTGACTGTGAGTAGTGCTCACTGAACAGTGCTCGCCATGAGTAGTGCTAGCAGAACAGTAATCACTGAACAATTCTCATTGAGAAAAACTCATAAATAATAAAAATGGCGTTGTGAAAAAAGGACGCGGGGGGGGTACTTGAAATAAAATAAAAATGAAAAGAAATCATTTAATGTTAATAGAAATAGTTTTTTGGAAAAAATGGGACAGTTTTCTGACCGTGCGACCACATACACGCATCACAAAGGAAACTCCCGATTTCCAACGAAATCGGGAAACAATTGCTAACTTTAGTAACCTGTCAAGCCTCCCCGATGGGGATTTGCAAAGTGGTTAACAAGTTAACTTTTACATACGTAACATTGAAACTTTTACTACGGTATATATATAGCAGAATTTTGTAACATTTCAAACAGTAAATAAATTTCAAAATATCAACAGATTGAAGTTAACATTATTTTTGAATGGAATTACGCCATTAAAATTTTTAAAATGTGCAAGAAAAAAGTGTTAATACAGTCATAACGTTTTTGTTGTGCTTGTACGTATCGTGTACGTTTCAACTAGCAAATCACACCTTACATCGTATACAAGTGACAATATACATGTTACATCGAACAAAGTCGAAAGAAATGTGTCAATTGAATGCTTTTGTTATATCAGAATAAAATCTTAGGGGCTTAATGGAACACTCTTCAAGGACTATACTAAAATTTATTATGACACATACGTTATCGACTGAACTTCAATGCTGAAAGTCGTAAACTTTGTCTGAGTATTATTTTACTCTAGTTTCAAGCATATTGTGACAAGAGGAGCAAGTATGTACATATTTATTTTTCTTGTAACGTAGTTATTTCCCTTAGACCAAAGCACTGTACATATGGAGTAATCGGTTAAAACCTTTTATTACGAACGGGCCCTCTACTAGATCAGTCCAAATAACGAGATTGATAAAATATTGAGAAACAAGAGCTGTCCCTCCCAAGTGACGAATGCCCCCGAAAGAGTGCTATGAAAATGTGCTATGTAATTTTAAAATCCTTCCATGCATGACAGAGTAATCATGCATACAGTATTCCATTACTTTAAACACTAAGTGTGACCTTGACCTTTGAGGTAGGGACTTGGGTCTTGCACGCGACACATCCGCTTGATGTGCTAGACATTTGTGCAAAGTTATTTTAAAATCCTTCAAAGCATAATAAAGTTATAGTCCGGACACAAATGTATGCATATATACAGGATTCCATTACCTTCATACTCCAAGTGTGACCTTCACCTTTGAGGTAGGGATGTGGGTCTTGCACGCGACACGTCGTCTTGATGTGCTAGACATTTGTGCCAAATTATTTTAAAATCCTTCAAGGCATGACAAAGTTACAGTCCGGACACGAATGTGTGCATATATGCTTATATAGAGGAATCCATTACCTTCAAACTCTAAGTATGACCTTGACCTTTGAGCTAGGGACGTGGGTCTTGCACGCGACACGTCGTCTTGATGTGCTAGACATTTGTGCAAAGTTATTTTAAAATCCTTCAATGCATGACAAAGTTACAGTCCGGACACGAATGTGTGCATATATGCTTATATGGAGGAATCCATTACCTTCAAACTCTAAGTATGACCTTGACCTTTGAGCTAGGGACGTGGGTCTTGCACGCGACACGTCTTCTTGATGTGCTAGACATGTGTGCCTAGTTATTTTAAAATCCTTCAATGCATGACAAAGTTACAGTCCGGACACGAATGTGTGCATATATAGAGGATTCCATAACCTTCATACTCCAAGTGTGACCTTCACCTTTGAGGTAGGGATGTGGGTCTTGCACGCGACACGTCATCTTGATGTGCTAGACATGTGTGCCAAGTTATTTTAAAATCCTTCAATGCATGACAAAGTTACAGTCCGGACACGAATTTGTAAGTGGGGACGCACGGACGGACGGACAGACGGACAGACGGACGGACGGACAGACGGTCAGACGGACAGACGGTGCGATTTTAATATGCCACCCTTTGGGGGCATAAAAAAGGTCAGAATATTTAATGAAATTTATTTGAACTCAAATATACCATAGACCTTAAAACCTATGCATATGCCTTTAAAAAACATAAGTAAGTTAAACGAATATGACATATTTAATTCACACTTTTACGCCTTGACAATATTGCGGAAACACAATAAATTATATTGTACAGGTTTGTTACATTGCCTTATCTTATATAAGTTAACAGACCTCTTGTCACTTAAACGCTTAAAGAAGTTGAAACTCGGTCCATTATTGGAGTCCAGCAAAAATGAAAATGTATATAAAGGTTTCTTAATCGATTTAAACCAAAATCGTCTGCGAACGAACTACTGTATGCATGGACTGTATTTAAACTTTAAAAATCATATGAAAAGACTATATCGTATTTGCAAAATCAGCCCCAGCTCGGTCGGCATGATACATAACTACACGAAATATCTTCCGTAAATAGCACATAGGAAAAATACCTCATTTGTTTTGAACTTTGCAATCCTATCAAGACAATTTTTGTGCATAGTTTAAAACCAGACAAATTAAGACTTGCTTGGAATGCAAATTCCTTTAAATCTATCAAATTAATACTAATAACATGTTTTAATTCGGTCGTTTGAACAAAATCAGCTTTGACTATATAATAAATAATAACAGGTGTCGTTTTTTGCGCAGTTAATATAAACAGCTGGTAAAATTTTATTTTCTCTCTAAGAAATATTTTCTTGGGTGTTCGAGTATAATGAACCCAAAAACATGGGAAAAAAGTCACTAGTAGCATATGTTTCTCTAAGACGTCTCTGTTTATAAAGCAGGTGTGTTTTACACGTAAATATCGTTCAAACTGCTTAAAAAAATCACAAGAGAAGTTTTGCAAATATCGTTAAACATAATGCAGCGCCAGATAACAAGCAAAACAACTATTTCAGAAAGGTCGTATGGCAAATCTGAAGTTACATGTGGGGATACCCATACTGTAAGATCAAGATGTTCAGGTGTCCTCAATGTGAATTACATTTTTTGTACTCCATATGAAATTAAGCAGTGAATGTTTTTTAAAACAAACATCTCCATTTTCTTTGATTTTATTTAAGCCTAAGGTAAAGGAAAGTTACAGAAAACAGGTCGAAAATAAGCCTTAGTGATTTTTAAAACGGAGTTGCAAAAAAGCAGTTGAAGTTTCTAGGCGATGAAAACGTCTCGGAGTTTTGCCTAAAGAGCTGATATACGAGGAATTTTGTTGATGTATTTAATTTACTTCGACACACACCTTAGAACAATAAAATACAAATACTTAATACAGCAAAAAGCAAGTTACAATCTTGATTATGGGGCAATGCACGATTTATTGCTTAAAGTTGCACTTCTAATAGCAGCTTTGATTGCTTTTGATCGATGATTGCAAGCTTTATAATGATAATAGCTTATTTACAACATTAAAATGCCATATATTTTTTATCATTATGATACTGTGGAAATGAAACACGTTTTACAGGTAAAACTTTAATGTTATTAAAGTAAACAAAAAAGTCATTTTTGTTTATTTATGAAAAGGGAAGCCTGAATATTAACCCGTTTATACCTAGTTGTTGTTGTTGTTTTTCCAAATTGAATCTTCTGATTTTCAATTTGGACAAGTTTATGGGGTGTTTTGCAGAATTTTGATAAAATGCCTACATTACACAACAAAAAAAGAACAGTTAACACCAAAATACGTTCCTAACAGAGAGCTCTTACACGATAAAATATATTAAGCACTTTACTCACTATGCCCGTCTTTGCAGAATGTTACACTCTACAAATCGAAACTTTCTTCTGAACATATTTCGCAGAATTGTATTGACTTGGCATTTATTCAACATTAAAAACGATTCTGCTCGATCAAGCATGGTAGGAATGAATTGTTTGTCTAAGTATTACTTTAAAGGCTTGTAACTGTCAGTTTAATAGACATCAGATATGGTCTCACCATATGATGAATCTCTTACAGGTCACAGGTCATGCAAATACTTTCTATAAGCGGATCTAAAGGTAAGTGACAAAATGTAAGACTGTTTGATTGTCTGCCAATGCACAAACAACAAGAAAATCTCCCCGCATTGAAATATTTGCTCAATAAATAACTACACTTTTCCGATTTGAAATATAATGCGTTTGTGAAAATTGCCAAAATTACAATTTTAAAGTGTCATAGACTCAAATTGTAAGTTATGTAACGGCTTCAAATTACGTGGGCAAAGTTTAATATCTCGACGACTTTGAATATGTCTTCGTTTAGATAGTATTTTATTGATAAATCACATATAAAACATACTTTTACAGAGCAGCATAAAGGATTGAGTAAAAAGCTCTAAGCTTATTTATAAACTCTATCCTTATTCCTGATATCATTTTCATTCACAAATTGAAAAAAGTGCATTTGCAGGTTATTCATTTGTTTGTTATTTACTTGAGACACAAACACATAAAGTTATAACAAAAATAGGTTGGCAGAAAATATATGAGCCTTATGTATATGTATCTTTCATACGCAAAATTATGAACATGTCTTCCTTTATTTCATCACTGATTTCTTTTTGCTTTCTTGTTTGCAAAAGATGGTACTTAGCCGTTTTCAAAAAAAGCTGACATTGCGTTGAATTCTATGTTACTCTACATGTTTCTTAATGCCACTTCAAGACTTGTTTTGCGACAAGATATGGTACATTTTTCAAATATCTGCAAATACTCTTCTATTGTAAGTATGCATATGAATTATTCACCTAGTTAATTATTATAAGTCAAAAGGTTATTACTTATATATCAAAACTAGTGTCACTTATATTTCTTATCTGAACTCTAATCTACATTTTATTCGGATTGTTGCCATTTTTTATTGTGAAGTGAAGAATGACAGACATCTTCAATATTTGTATGTACTGTATATAAATTTACACTTGAGCATTGTAAAAAATACCAGAATCTATTACAACCTAATAATTATTTTTTTAATTCTGTAATTGTTGTACATGCATTATCATTTAAAAAGTAATTACCGTATATGAACAAATCTGTCCTGTATTTATACAAACTTAGATTTCACTTTTGACTGAGAAACATATCGGGTAAAATATATGGCATTAAGATAAGATAAGATAAGCTTTATTTTCAGTCGGCAAGAGTACAAAAATAATATCAGCACTTAACAGGCTTTTTAACCGACTATCACAATAATAGACATATAATAACTTTTACAAAAAGACTGAAAGAGAATTGACAAGATAACATTTATTGTACTTACAAAATTGAATTTATAAAAGACTGTTAATATCTGAAAATATGTGCATTCTTATATTCAGCAGTCTTACAAGCATACCATTTCATATTCTACAGATCAGTAATTTATTTTTGTGTTTTGGTTTTGTGTGTTCCGGTGGTTTATCGAAAGTATATGACCTATAAAATAATATATCCTAGAAAATATATATACCAATTTATACTTCCGAGAAGCAGTGACCTAGCCACTGAAATGTCAATTCGTGGATTAATGTTCGATCCAAGGTCAAGACATGAGCTCTATTATGATTGATCATGGTGATAACAAAGGTCATATGATAAAAAAGATTTATTTAGATTTGCTTTGTAACTCTTTACATGTCTTATGTGTTACCTTCACTAAGTAAAGATGCCATTATTATTATTATTATTATTATTATTATTATTATTATTATTATTATTATTATTATTATTATTATAATGTCAGCCAGGCAGACAGGTAGCCAACTAACTCCTTATATAGATACAGCTACATTTTGCTGTAGTTCTAGCTATAGATCTTAAATAACAAATTCTAGTTTATACGGGAAAAACCGGGTTTTTCCCGTCCTTAAGTTACACGTTAATTAAAAATTATTGATGAATTAAGTGTAAAATGAATTTACAATAATTTCAATATATATACGTCCAAGTTGAATTTAGGTTCTCCGTTACAGGAGCCATTTTGGATTTCGACTTCCGGTGGTAATGACTAAAACATTTCCGAAAACAACTCTTCCCCCTGTATTCATTCTTCAACAACCAGCTAATTACTGGTTGTTAAACTTAACGAATTTTTAAAACTTTCTAAAAGAAATTAATTATATATAAAAGTATTTTCCCAATTTTGTCAGGAACGCTGAATTGACGCAGCTACCGCGCTGTAAGGGGAGGTAATCGTTACGTTGCGTTATTCAAAAAGCGTCTACTGACCACGAACTGAAGCGTTGTTTAATGGACGTCATCGTACCATTATACGGAAATTTGTATTACAGTATGATTCGTGTTATTTTTTTTTTAATGTTTCTTTGGTTAGACTGTAGTAAATGTGGTGTATTACTTATTATGATAACAGTTACAAATTAATTAATGTATTTAGTTTTTCCCGTGGATAGGTAGCACCTATGGTTATATTATTGTTAAAAATTGCCTACCTTGACCATTTACAAGCTCAACTCATCGCTCTGTCATACCAAGTTTGTAATAACATAATTATATATATATATATATTGCACGAATAAACCGTGGTTTTTGTCAATACTGGTACAGATGTTTGTAATTTTGTGCGCCGTTTTACTTAAAAATCCGAGCTGCACGATTTGAGTGTGCTCTTTAAGGCAAGCAGAAAATGCTTGTAAACCACAACAAAAGTGAAAACTAAACAATCTACTTTCTGATGTCTAAGTCAGATAGAGCACGAGAAGCCTTTGTCTATGTAATGTGTCGTCTCGCTGCGATCGCCTTCAGATTCCATAGACAACGGCTACTCGTGACGTAAAAAAGTATACTGAGCGTAAAGAATGCGGAGAAACCATAAACGATGGTGTGCTATGTATTCGGACGACAAATGTCATTCATGCATATAATATTCAAACTCACAAAATCTAATTACCGCCGATAGCTTCTATGACTTAACAGTTTGTTGTTAAGTTTTTTAATATAAAGCTTCTGTATATCAGTATCATTACAGTACGCAAAGACCAACCGTTTGAAATCGTATTTTATGATGTATGATACATGTAGTACCACAATTTTGATGACATATCTAATCACATCACTAATTTGCTGGGTCAATGTTAAACGTCACCCGGACTCAAATGTTAGAATCGTGCTAACAACCTGAGAGACTACCTGTGGGTTTCTAACTAGTTCATCTCTAGATGGATGGGACACACTGAAAAGTACTCTGAAATTTCAAGTTCCCCGACCGGGATTCGAACCGTGTACCTTCGGATTGGTACTCCAGAGCGTTAAACACTCGACCACACGCCACACTTGATAAGATATTTAATAAACGCGTTTAGAATTTCACTAGAAACCTAACGCTCAAAGTAAAAATTACTAAAAGCCTCGCGTAATATCGATCTATGCAGAACTTTCACACGATAGGTAAAATAGATAGAAGTTTATTTTGTCAGAATTTTTTACAGAAACAAATGCTTAATAGCAAATAGTAAACTTTTCGGTGATCAACTTAGCCTCGGAATTACAATAATTAAAATTATTAATAATAAGCGTTTGACAAACTGAATACATGTACAATTATTGTTGATATTTTTATTTTTTTATTGCTTAAGATATTCTTTCTTTCCGCTTACTGTTGCATGAAACCGTTTTGCAAAAACAATTATTCTTCATGTCTGGACCAGTCTTTTTAAGTTGCCTCGTGTATACACGTGTGCAAGGGACCGGAAGTTCGTGTGATGACATAGACCCTCAGGCGTGTACTTCAATGTCAAAGCAAAATGCAAACCTGTGCTCGGAACCGATCCTTGCTAACACAGCATGTCCGAAACTGTGTGGAAAATGCCGTGAGTAATTACTTTTCTAAATTGTTTTTATTATTTTTCATGAAACTTGCTGTACTGAAATAGCGTGTGTTTTTTGTTTAGTTTTTTTGAGCTGTTGTTTGTTTTACCACATGTACAAGTCTTTAGTTCTTTCCTTAACTATAACTATGACAAATATATACTTAAAAGGACATTGTAGCTAAACTTTACGTATGACTAAGTGCTTAATAAAAATAATTATTGTTCAAATTTACTAGTTTAAAACTGCAAGTATAGAAAAAATTAATGCTATATTTAGAACAAAATATAACGTCATTTTTCAGCAACGACTTGTTACAGCTGCAATACAACAACCCCGGATGTTACCTCTTGTAATACTGAAACCTGTGACAACAATAAGGTATACCGGGTAAAACTGAAACATGTAATACTGAAATTTGTGATTACAATAACTAAAGATATATCAGGTTACTGAAACCCGTGATATTAATTAGGTATTTTGGATAAACAATAAGGTATATTGGGTAATTCTGAAACATGTCTGTGATAAAAGTAAGGTATATTGATAACAAAAAAGTATATTATAATATATATATATATAATCATCTTTTAAACGATTTTTTAAACGATAAAGAAAGAAGTATATGCATGTTCTTGCATTTTTTATAAAATTGTGTAACATGTAATGTAATACATTCAAGGCGTGATATTACTTTTTGCATAAGATGTATACATATACACATAATGAGGTTAGGACATTATGTCCTTGCAGGACTAAGATATAAATACGATGACAATATACGATAGCACTTTGATACAGGAATGTCTTGTAATAAGTGTTTCAACATTTGCAAATATATATAAATGTGTATATATATATGTACATTTCTCTGTCAAATATGTAAAACATTTACATGTATATACTAGTAATATTCCAAATCGAACAAATAAAATCTTAAAATGATTGTTGATATCATAAGAAGCCAGCCGTCTACCCTCTACTTATTTTCTTCAGCTGTGTATGGTTAAATTGGTGACATCAACAAGAAGTGGACAGAAGAAATACTACTTCGGGTGTGCAACTGAAACAGTAAGTTATTTCTAAGTTATATTGAACTGAAAGCCAGAAAATCACTTTGCATTAGCTTAAAAATCTTTTCATAGAGGTATAGTAGTCTTCAATTTGACTTAAAATATGAAAGTCTTTTAAGGTGCCTTCGTGGCTGAAAGAAACTGTGTTATGTGCTAATGCTTACTTCATAATAACCCTTTCCGTCACTTTAAGACTCCATGCGTGTTATAGAATACTTGTAACACAGTAACACCAGTTCGTTTAAATCGAAACATAATAAAATGTATGTTATTCCTACTTCGGTATTCTAGCTCCTCTTAATATTTCCTCTTCATATCGAAGTAAATGTGCGCAAATCATGGTGAAAAGTTTCGCTCTCATTAGCACTTTGTAATCAAGGCGCATCAACAATTTTCTTCAAATTCTTCGAACAACATGCCCACCTAAATGCTACTTTGCAAACTACTGTTCAAAATTCCTTTGACTAGCCTTGCCATTAGTTTACTGTGTAAGTGTACATCGTGCAGGTACTACACATTTATATACTCTAGGGTGTGTTGTAGGTCCTAGAGTACTATACGATATAACACACCATATTACAATGTGTTGAGTTTATAAGTTTATATCACCCTATCTACAAAGATTATTGTTGTTCACAACTATTAGACATGCGATGGTGGAAAAAAGAGGACGTTGAATTCACGATCAGTTTCTCTCGAATGTTGTGCTAGTGATCTATGTAACACCCCTACATTGACAAGTACAACTCAGCCAACAACAGTGACGGCAACACGAACAAGAGCAACGCCTACACCGATATCCTCAACAATACAACACACAACAGTACAACCCACAACAACAAAATCAACAACAATACCGTCGACAAAACAAACGACGAAACGCTACACACAGCCGGCATATACAGTGCACTACCATATCCCTCCACCTTTACCTGGTAAGAGATTAGATAGGAAAATGATAGACAAGAAACAATAGGTCTGTTAGAAATTGTTTTGACCTATGAAATTTATGTCTGATAAGGTACCCACAAATGTTTTAATATATTCTGATGAAACGTTGTATTAGTGCAGGCAGAATGTGAAGACCACTTATCTTACTGTGCAAATTATCTGGTCAGTGATTGGAAAAAACTATTTTTTATATTAACGTTATATATTAATGTAGCAATTCCTGGTTTATGATGTCACTTTTTTTCGAATACCCATCACCTTTATTAACTTTAAAAATTATATTTTCTTTCAGTGTGTGCAAGAGATATTATTGTAATTGTCGACCGGTCCATTGGGTTTGGAAGAAATTTTCATTATGTCAGAACTTTTCTTCTTAGTTTGGTCACAAGTATGTCTATTGGATCAGGAGTCCATAGCACACAGTTAGCACTCTCACTGTTTGATTCCAGAATACAAAATCACTGGAACCTCGACACGTATGTTTTGTATGAATATGCTCGTATGAATTATATGTCACATAGTGTTTATCTTTTCCAATGCGGGGAATCACGTTATCAAAAAGTGTGAAAATGGTGGTTTGGTAACGTCGATTCGGGTGGAAAAGGGCTATAAAATCAGGCATAGACTTTCTGACCTCGTGATATAGTCAACCATATGGTCATAAGGAAGCCCTTTCCTGCCATGTAAAGAACAGTTTTTAAAAGCTCTTGGATTATGAGAACATTTCGGCACCAAATGTTACTGACCTAGATTTGCAATGGTGTTATCCACGACAAACACATCACCGTTCTGATGTATTCATTCGTTTAATGGTGGATAGTCAGATTTTAGCCATGTAACAGATTTGTTTGAAACTTTAACATCTGATCGTTTACACTCTTTTATGTTCACTTAGCGCTTAATTGAAGTAAGATTTTTACTGAAGGTATTTTTAAAATTTGATTTCCCTATCCTGGTTGCCCAACCAAGATTGAGTTATTTTATCAAAATTACAAATTTGATACACATACTTTGCCTAAGGAAAGATATAAATATAAGACCTATTGTTGGCGCCGCCGCTGACGGCGGCGGCCTATTATGGAATAGTTTTCCGGAAGTACATGGTAGGAGCGGTTATTAGAATGCGAAGAAAAATGGTTTTAACTGTATGCTAAAATAATACGAAATAGACATTAAAATATTGACTATACACATTTCCTTCATTAAAACGTAATTGTTTAATTGTAATGTTCCTTTTCATATCTTTTAGAAAAAAAAATACGAAAACGTAAAACAACTTCTCCCTTATCGGTTTTGCAAAATTATAATATCAGCTTATTTTTTACCACGTGCTTTAAAGTCAGTCTCCGTGGTGTAGTGGGTAAGCTGATGACCGCATAATTTTACGAGTGGAGTTCAAATCCCGGTGTAACCCAATTTTTTAAAATAATTTTTCTTATGTTTTTTTTTTCAGCTTTAAAACCACCATGATATTAAATGTTTTCTGCAAATATTCATAAAATTTTTCATTCAAATCAAACTAATAATGATTGCTTATCAAAAATAATTACTTGAGAACGTATAAAAATTGAGATACATTAATTTTGATTAATTTTACAGATTAAAAATAAGAATAAAAGTAATGCTACCTTCACACACACGGATTTGTCTTACGAATCCTTACGTATGGCACAAATTCGTAAAAGTACACGGATCATTACGATTTGGTCACTTTTATGAGTTATTATGTATTTACGGCACAAATCTACGATTGCTTCCGAGTTACCACGGATAAATACGAGCAATACAAGCTTTTTATGGATTGCTACGAGTATGTTACGGAATGTTACGATACATCTAAATAAAGTTTTTACGTGTAAATTACGACCTGTTAACGTGTTGTTACGAATAGTTGCGAGTTAGTTACAACTATTTACGAGTCCATATGTTGTTTTTTTGCAAAAAAGTATGCAATTCTCTATGTATCAATAGACAACTGACATCCAGCGAGACAACATGGCATATGAGAGAAACAGATTGCAGTCATATCAACGATTTCTGCAATTGCTCCTTGCACTAGCTCAGAGGGAAGAGGAAGATGTCCAACAGCAAATAGATAAACCTTACCTAAATCCTAAAGTATACGTATGTATTCGTAAAGTTGTCGTAACTATACGTATAGTGCTCGTAATAATTCTTAACAATCCGTAAAGCCATTGTAACACGACATGAATGAAATCGTAAACATCACTTAAGCACTCGTTATAGTCCGTAAACAAACGTAAACTAACCGTAACAAATCGTAAAGCAAATTGTTTACGCGACAATTACGGATTCTTGCGAGTAGTTTACGGAGGGTTACATGTTGTTGCGACCGGTTTACGATACTGACGGATTGTTACAAGTTATTTACGAGTTATGTACGGAAATGTTATCCGTGGACAATCGCAAGAAAATTTTTGACATGTCAAAAAATTTGCCTCTACTTTCACGGATCCTCACGAGTGTTTGCGAGTTGTGACGAGTTATTAACGGATACCAACGAGTTATGTACGGATGCTTGCGATTGACTACGAGTTGGCGATCCGTAAGGACTCGTAAGAAAAAAACGTGTATGCGAAGGGGGTATAAAACAGGGGTGTTGCAGTATAACAAAATCGTTATACGTTTTTGTCAGGCTACATTGCGATATGCAAAAACCGTATAACTAATAAATGTTGAAATAGAAACTATTTTCGGCGCCCTTTGATGCTTTGCATCAATGGTATTCTTGTTTTATATTTGTAAAATACGGGTCGTACCGCATTATATACCTCGCCTTAGGGTGGTGGACCTAATAAGCACGTATACAAACAAATTTGTAAAAGTTTTGTTTTGTTATCGTGCTTATTGGGTCCACCAACCTCGTTCAAGGTATAGACGGTACGACGCGAATGTAAAATATTTGCATTAACAATTATATATTTAGATGGAATTCATTAGAAAAGCAAGTTATGAATAAATTAATTAAGAAGCTACAAGTAGTTTTAAAACTTGCCTTTTGGTTCAGAATGTTAAAATAATTGTATATATATCAAATGCAAATGTAAAAGTAGACATTATATTGAAATAAAAAAAGAAATGCTCAACTTTTTAAATACTTTTCATATTAAAGGGGAGTAATAACAAAATTTTATGAAAGTTAATGAAATTTAAATTTCTAATAGGGATCTAACTCTATGTATACAATTAATATATGAAATAATCATTTACGGTCAAAATTGGAATATGTAAGGACTTAATTCTTTTTTTTTAAGTTTTAAGCTTACAGACATTTTTAGGTAAATAAACATGTTTTTGTCGTGGATAACATCATTGTAAGTCTATGTAAGAATATTTTGTATCGTAGTGCTGTACAAATGCAGGAGCTTTGGAAAACTGTTCCATACATGGTCAGAAAGGGCTCTTTAATGACGATATGGGGACTATTTCATGAGGTCAGAAAGGGCTCTTTTTTTTTTTTCTTTTCTTTTTTTTGGTGAAGCAGAGCTTCTTTTATTCATATATAGTTATATACATATATACAGCTAGAAAACATTTTCAAATACAGTTTAAATATTGTTTTGGATCTTATTGAAGAAAGTTATATTTACATTTTTGAACTTATAATAATGATGCATGATTTCGAATTCTGATTTAAAAACTTTATATATATCATATTCATTCGTCCAATTTTCACTTGCAAAATATGATTTGTAAATGCTAAACCCTACTATGGTTAAGAAAATGTTGATATAAAAATAATTAGGTTCAGAAAGTTTGTATCCGAAAATTAAGCTTTTTATGTTGCGCATATTTCTTTGAATTCCACACTTATAAAGCAGATTTTGTATTTTCCTCCAGAATATATCTACTGTTGTACAATTTATGAAAAGATGTTCATAATCCTCTAGGACTCTGCACTTTACACATAATGGAGTTTCAGTAATTTTCCAGGAGTATCGTATGTCTCCACTTGTAAATATTTTGTTTATGATTCTGAATTTAAATTCTTTATGTCGATTATCGGGAATTCTTTTTTATAAATTGATAGACGCAGTTCCATTCTATTTCTTCGTTTATTTTAGTTGACCAATATTTATGAGTAATCGGTTTTGTAACTTTTGTTTTGACTAATACTTGATAAATAGCTTTTGTGTCTAGCGTATCTAAAGATTTTCCTTCGATTTTTAAGATCCTATCTGTTTTGACTTTAGTTTTAGTCGAGTCTTCATATTTGAGTTTTTGCTTCCATGATTTTGGTATAGCCTGGAAAATCTGCTTCAGTTCAGCTAAACAGTTTCTTTTGTCTTTCAGCTTATTCAGTATAATATTTTGATCAATTTCTCCTTTTGTGTTTATTATGTCATTTACGAATATTATATTTGATTGAATCCAACTATCAAAAAAATATACATTTATTATTTATTTGTATGAATTTGTTACCCCATAACAATTGTCTTCTAATCCAGACGAATGTTTTTACTTCAGGATTTTTTTCTAGATTATTAACCCTCAACCAGAGTTCTATTAAGTTTTTTATAAAAATCTGAAATTTTATTTAATTGAATACTTTTCACACTATTCAAATTACATTGAAAGATTAGAAAGTCCTTTCCAAAGTCGTTTAAATAGTAATTTGGAATGATTTTCCAACTTGCATTGTTATTATCTGTCAGCACTTTAACCCATTTTAGTTTTATGGCAGTAACATAGGATTCAATATCTATCATATTTATTCCCCCACAAACTTTACCTCCAATAAGTGTGGTTCGTTTTATTTTTTTTCTCTTTTTATTATTCCATAGGAACTTGAATATCAATGTATTTATATCTTTTTATTATTTCTTTTGGTACAACTAGAGAATGAAATAGATACGTAAATTTTGGTATTAGTAGAGTTTTAATAATTTCAACTTTGCCATAAATGGTCATCTTACGTTTGCTCCATGTTTCTATTGATTTTTTACATTCTGTTAATTTTCTTTTCCAATTTAGAGCTGAGCATTCATCTTTATTTGTGCCAAAATATACTCCTAATGCCTTTATTGGTTTGTTCGGCCATGTAATATTTCCTGTGGTTTCCTTTTTTGACTTATTACGTCCTATCCACATGGCTTCTTCCACAAGGGCTCTTTAATTACGATATGGGGACTAAGTCATGAGGTCAGACATTCTGTAGTAATGAAACAATACCTGATTTTATGACTATTTTTCGACCTTACCAAGCCGCCAGTTGTTTTTTATTTTTTTCGTGCATAACACAACATCTGATCACGTAATTCCTCGCATTATTTTTCTGCTGAACGGAATATCATTTTTTTTCAAGGTTGAAAGACTTATTAGATTTATATCTCGATGTTAAGACAATTTTTGAGGGATTATATCTGAGTTCTAGATTAAACAGCTGGCTTCTAAAGACTGAAAAGTTACCTATTTCATAAGGAAAAGAGATGTTGCATTTACATTAATAACCTTTCAATAATGTCCAATAATGGATCGCGTCCAAATCACTGTTTTGTAAACAACTGTATCCTGTTATTGCTCGCATATATAGCGTTAGAATAAATCGACTACAAGTATCAGATCTTGGGAAAGTTGACAGTCATTTGCAGAGATAATGCTGTCTGTTGCTTTTATAGATCTCGGAAAACGCATAAATTCGGCGCTGACAAAGAAAGACATTTTCATTCTATGACAAAATACGACTTAAAATATTTCATTTTACTTAATGATTTAATGTCAGGTTTTACGAAGTATTTACATTAATTTTTTGTCTTCCGCAGATTTGGTGACAAAACAAGTCTTTCCAATGCTATCTCAAGACAGCCTTTCTATGCAACGACAAGTATCAATGATATTTCACAACCCGTGTTATTCTTATTAACTTACTACAACGGCATAACGCAGGGAACAGGGAGGTACGGAGATCGTCCACATGTTCCGGATGTTGCTGTTATTTTAACCGGGAGCTTCAGTACAAGTCGTCCGCTGAATACCATCAAATACCAGTCATCACTCCTGCATCGTTTACTCTCAAGTGTCATTACAATAGGAGTGGGAAATGCTAATCATCAACTACTAGATACCATAGCAACGGACAACCATTCTGTTTATATTAAATCAACAGCCGATTTAAATGACAATGATTTTAAAAGAAAATTTCTGAATCTTGTATGTAACTAATTGCCGTGTGTAACCATTGCACTGGATAAGTAAAACGACTTTACTTCAAGCATCTTCTAGTATATGAAACCGAACACATTCTCATTTTCATAATGAAACCTTTCTTTGGTTGATGTCTTATATAGTTATTAAGATCTCTTTATCAGTTATCTCATTGGTTAAGAAAGTAGACACAACTATTCTTATTCATTAAGAATTTTGGTCTTCAACAGGCAACTCGTCATACTCGATTTTGATATCAAAAAGCCGATTAAAACACTGAAATTATTCCTTTTTATGTATATTTTAATAATTTAATAATAATTTTAATAATTAGACTTAATACCAACACTATTACTCCACAGATTTCTCCAGAATAAATTTCTAACAGATTGTTCCAGCTCTTTTGTCTTTTTCTTCAAAATGCTTGTATGCTTACTATGAAACTTTCTTATTACTTGATTGCTTTTACTCTTTAGATTTGTGACATCTACTTGTGACATTCACTGTCAAATAAGAAACCTTATGTTTCCGCTTGATTGCTATCATAGATCAAAGCATTTTCAAAAGTAACGACAAGATCACTAACATCTATTCCATTATCATACATTTTCAGTTCGAATATATTGCAAACGACCCGTCTATTCATACGTTCAAATATAACCGATGCGCCCTTGCTCTAATTCTTGGTCATAAATTCATAATTGCTTATTCAATATTTATCATGAAATTTCTGTTTCCCGGCATTTTGCGGACATGGACAAACAAATAGCCAAGAGATCGCTGTCCGATTTAGACTAAGTTTTTTTATTAACTGGATCTTCCAACTGGATCTTCCAACTCACGTGATAGCAAATTGTATGCTGCATGTACCTGCCACTGTCATCTGAGGTCATATAATGTGGGGATTCGTGGGACAATTTATTATTTAGCTTTAGGTTGAGGAAAATGGAATCCTGTTTTCTATTTCTTTTATCGAATAGGACATGGGTAGGTGACACAGTTGTCACTATTTCTGGCAATCTAAATCCTTTACCCTTAACGCAGTACAATGTATATTGACAAAACGCCAATGATGCAAATACATACACAATAGAATTTATTTTATGCATGTAGTTATATTCGTTGTAAAACCTAAATAATACAATGTTTTGGAGCTAACGAATACACTGATATCTTTACAAAAAAAAATATTATAGAAACTTTCCCTACATCAAATAAACACTTTCGGTAAAAAAAAAAACAGTTTACGTTATGCACTTTTTCAACGTCCATAAAATTCTTAATCCACAGATAATAAACATGGCTTCGATGGTAAGGAAAGAACCACTTTATGTGAGACACGATTTCTTTGAAATCTGGAATTTGAGAATTTCATTCTAAAGAGGGATACACGCAAATTAAAGTTGGTTAAACACCATACAATTATGATAGCAATAGTTCTAAGAACATTGTAGCTGTATTCAAAGTATACCTCTCTTTCTAACCAAAGCAACACGTGTAGTGTTACGATAGGTGTGTTTAAACAAAAATTGTCATATATTTTTTCCCACACCAAGGTATATTTATTTGAATGATAAGGTATGCAAATAATATATTATTAACATACAAAGTTAGTATAAAATGTATGTCTGCGTCAACAGATGTGAATGTATACATACACTGTTTGCACCTTCAATGTCAAAAGCAGACGCCTTTACATAAATGTCAATGAATATGTGCTATGTTGAATATCAACAAAAAATACAATTAATATTAGAAATAACGTCTATATCACACCAAATACCAAACGTTAATCAAAATTTCCTCCAATATTTTTCCTAATGTCTTCTGTGAAACCCGACTTGAACTTGTTTTTATCACCAAAGATGAAGTGCTTCTCCATGGCTGGTGCATATTTACTAGCAGGTGGATTACGGCCATACTTTTCGGCAACAATACGGGTCATATTTGCAGAGTTTCCGCAACACAGTCCCACATACTGTACTCCAATTTGTCTGCACTGATCGGCGAAATCCGCTATCTGTTGACGACTGCACAGACAAGTGCAGAGGTCAAGTGGAAATGCTCTTTTTTCTAAAAGAAAAATGACACTGACATTCATATCGACAATCATGCGGTAAACACTGCTGATTAAGACAGCACATATTATGACTCTGAAATATGCTATTCATATCAGTGTTCGCTTTACTTAGGACATTTCACCATGCAATCTTCATCCTGTAATCACATGAACAAGTTCGCATTCGTGACTGTACATTTGTCTTGAATATGGCCCTGGATCTTAAGTTTTATATTTTACCACTGAAACACTAGGTAGACTGAAAAAAGACGTATGTGGGTACTTCAGTGATAAAATATTCAAAACATCATATTCAGGAAAAGAGACAGAACATTTTAGTTTGCTTCTTATACTTCTGTGTAAAAAGACAAAACAACACCAGAAAAATCACTTTTGTGGGAATTTTCTTTGTGCATATAAACATTTTATAGATCCTATATTGAATTGCATAACATAATTATAGTGCTAGACATCAATAAGAAAGAGTTATACCATTAAAAAGAAAAAATGTTCATATCCTTTTCTGCTAACAGGAAATACTCGTCTATACAAACCACATGACCTGAAGGCTTCACCGCGCTTTGAGTGCAAGGGTTTGCGTTGACCGTTGTCAAATGCAAGTCAGACTGCTGTCGAAAAACATTATATTTTTACTCTATAAAAGAGAACGGTAAAATCTGGACTTACTTGTACCAGGTATGGTTAAAGAAAAGAACGTCGGTTCCTCCGGAGTGGTTCTGTACGGCACAGGCACGGCGGCTATTGGTCCCTGTAAACAATTGCCTCAATGTATCTTTTATAAGAGGTGTCCACGATTAAAGTCAAAGTTTGCTATTAGAACACACCTGTCGTCGATATGGTGCAATGAAATGAATCCTTTGTATCTCACATTGATCTGACATTTACCGGAACCAACACACACACGTTCAAGTATCAAAGCAACGATGTCATTAATACATATGTATATCATAATAATTAATGTAATCTTAAAATTTGAACCTTCTGAAAAACAACCATGCATAAACTGCTATTTTCAAAATGACTTAACTGAAAAAATGTTGATGGGTTTAGTCAAAAGTTTCTGTATGAACACAATGTTCAACAGCAAAATACGGCAAGACTTTAGAGAAACCTCCAGGCAATACCATGCAATAACAACTGAGGATTTCAGTAAATATCAAGAGTTATCCCAGACTTCGCGAATATGACGGGATTATAACCAGTATAATTTAGTCATACGTTTTGATCGGTACACTTATACCCTGGTCACATTAACGCTACGAGCTCCGTACGGGTAGGTTTTCGGACACCGTTGACTCTTGCGAGCATCGTTCGGTTTTTTTTCTTTGAAGGGGTCTCGGCCCTTCTTAAAATCTTGCACCGAGGCACCGAGTTCTCGCATGGCTCGTAGTAATTTTCGAAGTCGGGAGTAGCTCGCAATGGCCCCGTACAGGCACCGCAAGAGCCACGATAGAGCTCTTACGGGCATCGCACGATGTCCATGCGGATCTGGAACACATTGAGGCCCGTAAAAATCGACGATCTGGTTTATTCTTGTGGTACAGACACCGTGCGGACTTTGTACTGGCACCGTACGAGCGCCATACGAACACACGTGCATCGTACGAGGTACGTCCGAGCTCCTTCAAAGCTCCGCACGACTTGTCTGTGATGTCCGTACGTATATGTACAATTGCATCCTCCAAAAGATCGTAAGGGGCTCGTAGGCTGCGATTGTACGGAGACCGTACGGATTTTAAAAATTGGTGGAATCGTACGATTTTATAAAACGTACGGACATCGTACATATATGTGACCAAGGCATAAGCAAGTATACAAACGGTTAAGTGACAGGTTTTTCATTCAATTTGAATTTTCAAATACAGAAAAGAGATAATACCTACTTTACAGACTTGTTTTATTTCTTTAAGCAATGGAATCATTGTCTCTGGTCCCCTTCCACAGTTAAGGCCCACAACAGCCGCACCGGCATCCTCTAACTGTTTACAAGCATCAGCAATCGTCACGCCCTCAATGAACGTGTTCCCGGCTGGTGGCGACATTGTAATAACTGCTGGCACACCTATATTCAGTAAGAATAATAAAATGAATATAACAAAATAAACCCGCTGAAAAATAAGAATCTTCAATCCGAGAAGTTAATTTAGTTGAGGGTTGAACAAATACACTATACATTGTATACATATGAATTTTTGTCACGCCACGCATAGCATGTACAAGTACACATGAAATAACCAATCTCGCAGACATAATTATATTGTACTTGACTTAAAGGACAAAGACTTCGTGTGATTTTTTGTCCGGGTTTTTTTTAATACTTGTTAGTACACTATTACTATTCTGAGTGATTATAGGCAAACTTTTTATAGATCGTTTGTTGTTCATCTACGATAGTATGTGTTATGAATTGTTGGTTTCTATTTGTTGTTTTGACTTTTTAGGAGGAGCGGGAGGTCGAACCTGCGATCCCTGGATTACAAGTCCAGCGCGTTAATCACTAGACCACTGACCCGCTCCTAATTTAAGTATAACATTCCTTTGACTTATTTATACCTTTTTTAGAACGTGCCATCTGCATGTGAGATGTGCACTGAACCATGTAATTTGGTTGGTTACTGCAGTGACTGAGTGTTTGCTTTTCAACTTTATCCTTGACATTCGGTACAGAGCTCACCTTTTCCATAGTTTTTGATACATTCCAAAGCCAGCATTGCCTCACCAATATGACCAAAAGTCTCGGCTACGATGAAGTCAGCGCCATGTTCAACTGCAAGTTCAATTTGCTCCTGTAATCAAAACATTGTTGTAAACGACATGACGCTTCCGCAGGCTGCCTAAAACACTGCTTTATGCTACCTTTTCTAACACACTGCTTTTTGCTACCTTTTCTAAAACACTGCTTTTTGCTACCTTTTCTAAAACACTGCTTTTTACTCGTGGCGTTTCAAATGAGAGTAATCCAGTAATTGTGGCTTAATCAGAAATCAATATATATCATTTTTTTTTTGTTAAATGGCACTTCTAACCGGGGACTAGCAGAGAAACAAGCGTTTGGCTTCCATGTGGAGTTGGTTTAAACAATATTTCATTCAATACTTTGCATATACAATATGACACATTTATAATAGACATTTAGGATCGCGTAGAAAGCTGCAAGCTTATTTAAAACTCTCTCCCTAATAATGATACATAGCATAAGTTTGGTAACAGAAAATTTGGAGTTGTGTATAATGCTAAACATGAATAATGTAATTTAAGACATTTTGTAGTCAAAAGTTTTATCAATAAGCGTCCCACGTGATACGTTTTACTTAAACCTTTTATCTTAATTTTGTTTTCAATCTTTAGCTTAAAATTTTAAGAATAATGCCTAAGAAAAGGGAATTGAAACACGTGACTTGCATGTTTAGTATAACTTACTGATAATCCACATTGCATGATAAAGTTTACCGTAAAACACTGATTTACTTACTTTAAACATTCCTTCAGTAATTTTATGTGAATTTTTGTCATCAGGCAGATAAACTGTGCTGTTGCAAATATTTCCCGCCATTAAACAACCATGTTCGTCTGCGACTTCACGTGCCATTTTCAGTGCGGACCTATTCACTGCTTCAAGATCATTCTCCCTTCCGATTAGTTGCAGTTTCTCTCTGTGTGCGTAGTACTGAAAATAATGTTTGATTTTATGTAGTAATAGTCATTATACATATTGAATAACTGGTAAATCACTATTTTTCTACTTACCAGTGAATATGCTTTCATGTTCAAAGTTACAATATTCAAAAACCTTCGTAGTAGGCCTACCCCCATGTTATCATTAATTGTACGAAAACTCCATTTAAAGTTTCTTAAATTGAAATGTACAATTGTAAACAGACGTAACACAGTGCAATTTTCTGATGTTAATGCGTACATATATTTGATAACATAAAAGATACAAAGTAATAATTATTAGAAACAGTAGATCTAAAGGATTAAAATGGTTCCCCTCCGGGTTATACTTTCTCTTGAAAAGTTTCCTAGGTAAAATATGCACGTTTGCACCTTTCTATGATATACAAAAGAGGGCTAGCTACATAAGAAAAGCTATGATATCTACTGAAGTACAACAAATATATATATATCCAAGACAGATGCTGAGGTTTGACAACGGTTTACACATTTATTCCACTACATTGTCTATATCAACAGCTGAAAATTACCTAATATTTGTTCTTGTGATTTACCAGTTTCTGACCCTCATTGAGACCACTACCTACTGTAAGATTCCGGTTTAAACAGAGGTCGAACCTTTGATATTGTACATTTAATCACATTGCCAAGACAGTGACCATTAGCTATCCGACCATGGTGGTATTTCCATATACAGTAAACTCCGTATATAAAGACACCGGATATAGTGAAATTCCGGACAAAAACAACAAATTTTCTGGGCCCAGAATTTTTTCATCTTTAATTAATATGAAATTTCAATATGGATATAACATACCCCGAATATAATGGACATATTTAAATGAACACAATGTGTTTGTTATATACGTTATACAGTCAAACCTGTGTTAAAGACCACCTCCGAATAGAGACCACCCTGCGAATAAAGACCAGAAGGGAGATCATTGTGCACTATAAATATAATAGTAGACACACCTATGAATACAGACCACCTATAAACAAAGACCACATTTGTTGCTTCCGAACAGTGGTCTTTGTTCACAGGTTAAACTGTATATGATCAAGATGAAAAGCAATACGAACTGTGAACGCCAGAACAACATCACTGCCAGCATGAACAAACTCCTCATACATAAGTCGCACAAGCTCTGGGTGTTCTAAGGTCACCACCGGTACAAACGTTCCTGCTTGCAAATAGCCTTTCCTCTCAAACTCAAATATGTACCCCTCAGCAACTATCACATTCCCGCCATTTTCTAGCCGTTCCAGTAAACCTAAAACATATACATGTATCCGAATCAGTGTTTGTATTGGGTTGTTTAGTAATTTAATGTAACCAAAAATGCAAATTCGGAGATGCACTGGCATCATATGTTACACCGATAGTCAAATTTAACAAACAAACGACTAACGACTTTTGTCAGATTTGGGAAACTGCTAAGTTTAGTTTATACTAATTTATTTTAGCTCGATTGGGAAGAAAGCTTCAAGCTTATCGAATGACTCGAATCCGCTTCCTGGATAAACCAGTACTGGTGTCATATGGGGAGGTACGGTCGTGAACCCAGCGGAGCTCGAACCCACAACATCCGGAATGATCAGCAGGCACACTGCTTGTTCATCCTATTGTATAAAAATGACAAATAAGACATGCATTCAGTCGCCCCAACCCTTCGTGAAATTAGTTCCATGAAATCTTCGACTTTTTGTCAGTGGGAATATAGCAGCCATGTATTTTGTAATCTTATTCCAATATTTTTAAGAGAGTGTGTGCAAATAAATAGTATTTATAAAATACATCTTTTAAAGCACTAAGGTGGGGGATACTGGTAACTGAAAACAAACAGCGGACATGAAATATAGCCACATGACCTTTCATCCCTAAGTTTGCGCTTCACCTTGAACTGACCAGGCTTAAGCATGCGCTATGCACATTATCTTGATATGATGTACATTTGTGCCAAAGTTTGAACGTGTGCAGGATTTTGAAATTACTTTGCACGAACGATCCATATCAAGAGGATTGTGTAGAATCTATGCGTTTGATTTATCGTTTTATTATGAACAAGATATTGTAACACAGTTACCAATATCCCCTGCCTAAGTGATTTATAACATCAAAAGGCAGACTTCTACGTGAACTAAATCTAACAAAAGTCGTTGAATAGTATGCTGTTATATATGATGCCAAACGATTGTTACATTTGACTATCGGTGTTACAAAGTCAATATTGGCCTTTTCACAGTAAATTTACAACTTACAAAAACCATAGATCTCTAGTTTATTAAATATCTACATGTGTAATCAATGCCGTAGGTATCTTCAAAATCATGTGAGAGGAAAGCGAACACATTCTTATTGCAATTGCATTAATATATATCTACTCTTTCCTTATTTGGCGCAGGAATAAAATATGGAAAGGAATGTGTTACATGTAATATATGATGTCAGTTGGCATGTTCAGCTAACTTATCAAATACGGAAATCTTGAATCCGACTGCACGTTCACTAAAAGCATATGCTATATAGCAATCTTATAACCTATGACTTCCGTTTATGACTGACTCCTATCAGTTATCATTGTTTTATAAGTAGACAAAAATCTTACCGTTCTTAGCCATTCTTTCAAAAATGGTTTTACTACTACTAGTTATTAAGACAGTAAGATACTTTGAATTTCACTACACAAATTGACCTGGTGCGATAAAAGCTACAGTTCTGTTCGCTATTTACGTGACTTTGATGACGACAAATGCTATCTTGGTCGTGACCAAGATGGTTTTAACATCTGCATGTCAATATAAACATCAGATTAAATTTTGTTTATCCACAGTATAGTTTAAACAAGTCTTAAATGTGTTGTAGATAATACATGTGCAACATCGAGGGTTTCCTAATAAATATTTACGAAACTGTGTCTCAATACAGAAAGGCTGATGTTTTTGGATTCTGCTTATGCGATGAGGGTCTTTTTTGAAAGCAGCCATATGCTATATAGTTAATTTAAAATATCGGGATAGACCTGAATTTCGGAGGCGAGCGCAGCTCCTAAAATATATAATCCCAACTTTAGGAATCAGTGACACCAAGCAACAAAATTAGCAACCCCTCATTCTATATGCATCGAAACGAAAACATTTCATACGGGCGAAGTTGTGCTTGTCAAAACTGGTTCAGAAATTAATTTATGAGGAATGAAATAGAGATATGTGAAAACACGCCTTTTCGACAGCGGACCGTGATAAGTATATACACACATACACCTACAGCTATTATAGTGTGGTTCTTTTACTGAGAATTAAAGATATGTAATAAAACTGTGTACTCACTCTGTAAGACAAGAGTTAGCTCCCTTGTCTACAATAATTGATACACTGATTGAATTGTTTCCCTTGTACTAGCGACACTATATTTTTCAAGTACATGTATTCAATGTTAATTGCCAGATCGAATAGAAAGGCATCCTAGCCTGTAGTGCAATACTGTTGACAAATACACCCCGGGTATTCGACTACTTCGAACGCAGATGGGTACTACTGACGACAGATGTATATACATGAACGTCCTGACATGTAAGCTGGAAAATACTCAATATCTTCTCTTTTTTATTCATTTTCACAATGTTTTCGTTCAATATGAGTTTCAATATATTTGTACTAGGCAATGCTCAGTTGTTTAGCTGAAAAATGACCGACGTGTTGTTACGATTGCGGAAATCAGACCAGAAATTGCAATTTTTCGGATTTTTAACAGAATTTTAAGAAATCTAATAATCGAAAGAGTCCAAAACTGCATACATGTATATCGTTACACATTTTCTGTAGCAGAAAAACATATTTTCTTTTCGCTATGACTGATAAGCAGCTGCAGATGACACTTAAACAAGCATGGGGTTCTCTTTGAGGGTACTTATGACGACAGATGAAAATATTATAGGGTACGTATGAACGCAGACGGTGGATACGTAAAACGCCATACAAACTGCAGAGAAACATAAGTCTTATGATGGGAATACTGTTGATCACTTTAGTTTTTGTCTTAAACTGAAAAGCTATGTAATAAAAGTAAATTATAAAGCAAGGCTAAATAGAAAATTTCAGTATCATTATGATTTTTGTAAAATTATCTTTTATTACATGTAATGAGGTACTAGACTTTTACCTTTTTGCTACAAAATCATAATACAAATAGAGGCATTACTCCGCAAAAATATATGTGACTTGCTGCATTTATATGTATTACCATGAGAAACAAGTATGGCAAGAGTTTTAAAAGTCGATACGTTTGTCGGTTTTGAAGTTATTGATATTAATAACACGTCTATAAGCTGGGTGAGTACAACAACCCTCCTCATTCTTCTAACAGTCGGGCTAAAAATGTAATTACAAATGTATATAACATTTTACATTGTGCCCGTGGATTATTTGTAGTAACATTGTCTCTTACATGTTTCTACAACTTTCATATGAGTTGTAAATACTCGAATACGTATACGATAAGTAATGAAATTGGTCATTGACTAGTTACTAGTGTATGGGAAACTTGACATCGATATTTGCAGGAGACTTAGGGACCCCATTATCAATTCATTCTCTATACAATATATAGAGACTATCTTTCACGAAAAAAAAACAAAACAAAACAAGTCTCCTATTATTCAGCATTATTCAGTAGAATTGAAAATGCATACCACTAAACTGTAACAATCCGATGATATACACAAGTTCAGGCTTCGCACCAATCACTTCTCTGACCAGTGATATAGGATTAGTAGCACAAGCATATTAGAATATGAGACATCAAAAGACATAGTTCCGCAAAATTTATTGAACCGTAACATGCTGACGAAATGTACAACTACGCTTGACAATGATCACTCATGTGACTTTTTGGTAAAATTCAACTCCAGCGTTTACGAGAATTAGTAAAGACATTATGTAATATGACACATCAGGGTTGCAACTTCCCTTGAAATAATGAATCGGTACATGCCGACGACAACTTGTGTTCTATTAGGTTTAGTGGAAATCTGGCCAATGGTAAAAGAGAAGTAGCAAAACATCTTTTAATTTGAAGATTTGTTTGTTTGTAATTGTGCTTATTGGGTCCACCAACCTCGTTCGAGGTATATTCGGTGCGACCCGTTAATTCGAAGAATCAATGGCCATACAATGTAAATCCCCTGAAAATCACTGAACCGGATGTGACGGCGATATGCATAACTAAGCTTGGCACTGCTCAATTATCTTAGGTTGGAAACCTGTCAGATGTTATAGGAGCATTAGCCATAACATCATAAAATTATATGTATCAAGGGCGGTTATTCCACTGAAAATCATTGAACCGGAACATGCCGATAATATGCACAACTACGCTTATGTGAAGTTTGGTGTAAATCCGCCACGTGGTATCAGAGAAGCTGCGTGACATTCTTAATGACAAAAACAGTGAACATACATTAATAAATATGTCTCTAACGGAGGTGGGATATATAATTATTATCAGTATATACATGCTACATCCTTCTGCACAGATTAAACATCTGCCATACTGAATGTAATTAGTTTAAAACCAATTTTTTCCTGATTGGAAAACACCTATTTACGCTTACTACTTGTTACACATCTGCCGTTATACGTATCCTCATTTCATAATAATCTGCGTTCGTACGTATCTCCTTCGGTCGTCAGACGTATCCGTTTAACTTCACCGACCTCTATAAATTTGCTTATATCAAAACGATACCACTAATTCCAAAGTCTAGGGCTGTTTGTATTGATACCTTATACATTTGACTGTATACGTGTCTAAGGTCATTGATATATATTGTTATTATAAGCAAATAAATGTCATATTTGGCAACATTACTGTAGTTTTTTCAACATTTTAGGGAAATTCTTTAATTAAAAGGCGTCAGTTTATCATAAAACTTCACACATGCTTAGTTTAAACATATTACTACCTATATCAAGCAAAAGGTCGGGGCAATAAAGAGAAATAATAAAAATATCGGGGTTATTCCAGCGTGCCTGTCATGACGGTCATGTATATACATCTGTCGTCAGTAGTACCCATCTGCGTTCGAAGTAGTCGAATACCCGGGGGTGAAATAGAGCACTCTCAATACGCAACACATATGGAACTTTCAATTTTTCCAATAATCGATGATACTTTTTTCACATTAAACAAAGGAGGATGAAGTCGGTTTAACCGTCATAAATTAAAAACGGTTTTATAAATCGTAATTGCAATTATCACAAAAGTTCGCAAATTCTTTTACCTAAATGGTGATATGAATTTTTAAAATATTAATTATTTCACCTAACCATTATGGTTTAAAACCTACCACCCCGTTTTCCCAGTGTAATGCTTATTGGAGTCTTAAATTGCTTCATTTTTTTTCAGGGATTTGTTGAAACATTTCGTCTTATATAGAGAAAACCATTTAAAGGATCATTTATACAATTGTTGCATCGGCAAGTGAAATATATAAGGAATAAAATGGTGCACACATTTTTTTACATAATTTCTGTTTTTCACCTACCTAGAATGACGTATGACACGACCCCATTCTCAACAAAAGTTGTTTCAGCCAAAACCCAAAAATCGCCACAGGTCGGTCCGTGTGGAAAAATTTATTTTTCGAGAAATATCTTTTTCATTCCATCTTTGCAGGGATTGTACACAACTAATTTTTATCCCAATAGATGCATTTAAAATGAAGATATGTTACTGCAAACTTATTTTATATTTTCTATTTGTTTTTATTTTGTTTTTTGGGTCCCCCCCCCCCCTCGGGGCCCCTCACGGTTTTCTAGGCCACATCGGTCAAGGTTGTTCACACCTAAAAGGAGGTCACAGAGAGGTCAAATGTAAAGATATACCCAAAGTATTACACCTTTTTCGTGACGCACTCATCAAGAGGTAGCAAAATATCCCAAACCCCCAAATACAGAAATTGTGAAGCTGGATTTACTAGATCTATACCGTTGTACACACATCGCTTTTATTATTTTACTGTGACACAGGATTCTAACTTCAACCAGGAATTCTCTATTATAGCGGATCCTGCTTCAACAACACTTTCTGAATCATGTGGCTCCTGGTGAACAAATGTTATTTCCATTTGAATGTTTTACAAAATCAGACTTCATACTATATATAGCAGTAACAGCAGTGCTGTGAAGTCTGTTCAACTTGCCTCAGGGGAGTTAGAGAAGGGGTGTGGTCATAAAGTTAACTGAAGCATTATTTCCAGGCAGTTCCTTCTCTCTTTTTTGTATGAAATAATACTGTTTTCTGTGAAATTATAACAATAACAACACTGCTAAAGAATTAAAATATCTTTATTCATTATACATTTCCTTAAATCAATTAAGGTAAAAATTACCATGTAATATACATAAAAAGAACAAAAAACATGTCCTGGTGCTAGTTTCCTATACAGGATATGTCTACTAAGAAACTGGAACAATACTTTAAACAGCCTCTTGAAAGGATTTCAGATTGCCTCAATACTATCAGAAGACTGGCATTCAGTCCTTACATTTACTTATATTTTGTGTATTTCGTACAAATTCCCTCCCTTTGCTGCCAAAAATGTTGATGATCGAGCCCTGTTAGAAAGAAAGGACTGAAAGTATTTTGCTGGGATTTTAAATGAAATATTTTATCATCTAGACTGGCGGCGAGGCTATACTATCTGCAACACTTTAATAAATATTTGGGGATTTCAAAGGCAAATATACTGTAGATATTACTCTGGTTCAAACTATTTCTTTCAGCAGAGTTGCCAGAGTGTTAAGGAACATAGCAATGCTAAAATCCTTATTATATATTGTTCTGTTCTATTCTGTTCTGTTCCCTTTTAAACGGCCATCTTTCGAAAACCTTCCCAATAACTAAACTTATCATAATGGGTGGCTAATATTCTAATGATACTATCATCTTGAGGTATGCTTTGTGTAGCTGGCTGACACACCAGTACATAACCAACTTCACTAGCAAGAGCATAATGGCACCTTGAATGTGTGTTTGACAGTGATTAAATAAGCTATGGAGATTTCTATGTAATCGAACTGAAATAAATTTGTATAAACTAACTTCACTAGCATCCTTTCATACTTTTGTAGTAAAAAGATTATAAACCATTACCTAACCTTCAACCCAGTAAAGCAACTGCCATCTGACAAAGTAATATTTATATTACCACTGATTCAAAACAAACTCTATGCCTCCCAAATGAGACATTAACAATTTTAATCACAACCAATATTTAATATTGCACGAAGTCATGTGTATTCCCATGAAGTCATGTGTATTCACACATGTATACATAGCATACATTTGTATTACCTATACATAAATGTTTTGCTGTACTTATCACATGGTAGTGTATATAACACATTTGTACAGTAATCTATAGTAGCAAATAATCAGGATCAAGTAGCAAGTTTCACTGACATATACCAGGTCAATAACTAGTTTTCACTGTCACACTTCCACACATATCAAAAGCGGTAACTAGTACAAACATATATCACAGTCCAAAATTTTCAGAGATAATTATTTATACATTTTGTATATATCTTACGCAATTGAAGTCTTTATGACAGTGCAGGGATAAAAACAGATCTATTGAAACAATCATTGAAATGAAAGGTACATGCACTTTAAGATAAAATCATAGATAAAAATGTTTTAGGATAACAACAACAACAAAGCACTTTATTGCTTAATTTACAACATCATACTGTCATAGAAAATTAACTTATCATTAGCACAAAGATAAAGGCTTAAATTTACCAAAAAAGTATTCTCTATGAAACATGCAAGATTCTAAGTATTGCCCTCTTTGAGTAAGCAAGTAACATTGCTTGGCCCCCTTTGACACAGCAAGAAATACTGCTTGGCCCTCTCTAAGCAAGAAACATTGCTTGGCCCTTTATGACAAAGCAAGAAACATTGCCTGGCCCCCTTTGACACTGCAAGAAACATTGCTTGGCCCTCTCTAAGCAAGAAACATTGCTTGGTCCTTTATGACCAAGCAAGAAACATTGCTTGGCCCCCTTTGACTACGCAAGAAACATTGCTTGGCCCCTTTTGACTAAGTAAGAAACATTGCTTGGCCCCCTTTGACTATGCAAGAAACATTGCTTACTATTATTACTGACTTAGCTGAATTTCTAAGTGGATTTGACAACATATCAATTTTGGGAAGTATCATTAAGTGTTTGAAGGGGTACTTGGTGAAAATTTACTGACAGAATAGGGTACATTGTAAAACATTGGTAGGTATGATGTATAGCAATATCTTACATCATTTGTTAAACTGATTGATTAAGTGAATAGATAGAAGGAGTGGGGTGGAAGGCTACCTAGTAAAATACTATTTTAAAAAAAATAGAGTAGCATTTGAAAATTATTGTCATGCAAAACTCATTTACTGACTGCACCAAATAAGATGACTAAATAAAAATTATTTTCAATAGAGTTTTCTACACACTTAATATCAACACATTCTCGCATAATAAAACAACAAAAGATAGAGCTGAATAAAACTATCATTAATTATTTAAAACAAATCATTTAAACATACCTATTATTTAAATGACAACAATATTCAATGGTGTTAATAAAATCAATTCAAATCTTTATGTCACTTTTTGTCTGTTTAAGGCTTCTAGATGTTGAATATTTGTCTAAAAGGTTTTAATGGAAAGCATGTTCAATGTGTAGTAATATTGTATCCAAGTTAGATCCTTTATACAAAAAAACTTTTCTTCTTTTTTTTAAAAAAAAATGGATTTAAGATATCATATTTGAACACCCTTATCCTATCATGTTTACATAACAAGAGCACAGGTATACACAATAAAATCTGTCACTTAGATATACATAACAATACCTCACTTTCTTCAAGAGTTGATCAAAGCGCAATTCTTTAACATACCACTACCAATGCCAAGCCATGATCCTTAACAAAGAATGTATAATTTATAATCCAAACAGTACGATTGAAACATTTAAATAAATTCACCAAACCTCAATCAGCTGACTAAATACTTCACTAGAGCACAACTGGTTCCCGTGAAACTAGATGTCAACAAGCACTCACAAACAGGACGCCAGCTTTAATATCAATATGAAGAACAATTTGCTATCATGAGATCTGATCTATCAGATATGTCTTTGATCTTCTCGAGAGTTTTTCAATTTATCCTGCGATAATTCAATGCTTCTCTCCGTAAAAGACTCCCCAACGCTGGTCTTTGGTGCGACCTAATTTGTCTTTCCAACCATTGACAATGGCGTCAAAGTCTTCTTGTGTGAATTCCTGAAACAAAAACATGTAATAGTATAGAAACAAACAATAGACAGATCCGTCAGAGCTGTGTCCTAAATTCCGAATATCACTACTCGGATCAGAGTGAGGGTATAGTTGATATACAAAACTAAATGATGACTTGTCTGCTAACGAGTTTTACACCATAATTTTGACAAATTTTCAATCAAGTTTAGTTCAGTAAGCAAGTCAATTTCAATTCCTAGATTTCCAACAACCATACTGCATGAAATAACAAATTCTGCTGTTTGAACATTGGTGATAGCCAAGTAACCATTAGCCGCAACCCTGCCTACTCAGCCTACCAAGAAGAATTGTCTTTACCTAACAGATTACTTGAATCAGCCATTCAAAATTTTAAGGAAGGTAATCCAAAATAAAAATTGCTAGTATTATAAATGCAATGGCAGTCAAGAATTCATAGTCAAATATGAATGTGCAGTCAGTCATAAAGTGCACAGTCAATAATGAATGGTAAATCAATTATGATTGCATAGTCAATTATGGATGTGTAGTGGGTAATGAATGCACAGTCAACTATTGATGCACAGTCAATTACAAATGCACAGTCAATTATGATTGCATGGTCAATTATGGATGTGTAGTGAGTAATGAATGCAGTCAATTATCAATGCACAGTCAATTACGAATGCACAGTCAAATATAGATGCATGGTCAAATATGAGTGCACAGTCAGTTATGAATGCACAGTCACTAGGACAATGATATCACGTAGACAGCACACACAGTCGCTCTCTGAGTTAGATTTAATGATTAAGTTCAATTAAAATTGCAAACCCAGCAAAATATTTTCAAACGAAAGTGCAAGGTACTTGTCAGAGTGTACACATTAGTACTCGTGATATTATTCAATTTAATGTAGGGCAGTAGTTCATAAATAGTTAAGAAAGATAAACTCACTAAGTACCCTTGACACTTACAGATAGCAAAAAGACAATGTACATGATAGTGTGAGGACAAGGTCAGAAACTAGGTAATGCTGATATGAGTGGAAAACTTTTATGTACTAAGAGGTAATCTCAACAACTGATCATGCCCTGTTTATACTGCTTCCAGTCATGATATAAACTTTTATATGTGTGCTTAGTCATATGAAAACTTACTTCAATTTTGCAGGGTATTTTTTAGTTTTTGGTGATTAAAAATCTTTTTTGTATTTCTGTGCAGCATGTATGGGAAAATTAGAATGAAATTATCTGGAATTCAGTTCTCCTCTGGGGAACTTGCCAAGACCGTAGTATGACTCCCATGCATACTGGTACCTAACAAAATTTGAAAATTTAGGGAGATTTGTTTTACTTGACAGCAATACCCAGTCAGTTTTGCCCAAAGATTATCCAAAGATTATGATTCTTTAGCCAAACTGTGTAAAATGCCAGTAGTCACTTATATGTGTCTCAAGGTCTTAATTATCTTGATTTAAAAAGTCAATATCATATTTCAGTCTAATTTCAGAGGACTGGAAAATTACTGAACAATGAGGGAATTCCCATGTGAATTTCCCCTGCTGTTCACCCTGACATCTAAGCTGAATAAGTTTAATGTTAATGTGTACTAAAATTGGCAAAATTTTGATAAACAATTGAATGAAAACATTGCATTACATGTACATGTACATGTACATGACTGTGACCATTTCAAAAAGATTGCTTAATTTTCTTGCAATTGCTTTAAATCCAAGAGTTTGAATGAGAGTAAAAAAAAAAAATTTAAAAAGACCTATCATAATCTCAAATATACCTTAGTAAAATTGACACACTGAAAAATAAAATAACAATCCTTAGCGCTTGAAATTATTTTTTGTCCAATTGCATCGCAGTATTAGATGCATTTTAATTTTTGTAAATCAATAATTATATAAACAAATCAGTAATTAGAGGTTTACAAAAAATAATTTCAAACACTAATTAGGTTAGTGCTCAATTTGATACATTTAGTTTCATATTTCATAGTTACATCTATTTTCATAAATGCATCAAATTGAACACTAACCTATATTTAAGAAGTATCTCATCTGGTTTTGTTATTGTTGTTGATTTTTGGGGAGATGGTGGGGGAATGGGGGATGGGGAGAGGTGGGGCGCTTTTCTTTTTTCTTATTTTTGATGCATGACATCTTCTAACTTTGAGAAGAAATATCAATTCATGTAAGATAACAAACAGAACACAGACACCCCCCTGATATCTAACTCCTTATACTATAACATGAACACTAAGGACATCTTCACGAACAGATTATTTGATGGACATCTAATGGACATCTTCACGAATCAGGATTATTTGATGGTATTGGGTATATGTTCTATGTTCTTTTATGAATTCATTTGGGCACAGAAGTGTTCCAAAATTTGAACGAAGATTATGAAACTTCCTGTCTGAAAAACATCTTGTCTCATGAATTACATCTAACATTAGGCGATGAGTTATCCCGGAATATTTGACATTTCCCCTGCTGGGGGCAAATAGTTCTGTCTTAACAACCAGTGCAGATCATGATCAGCCTGCACATGCATAAAATCTTGTCATGATATACACTGAATACTATTCAGTCAGTAAATTTCAATCAAACACCCCTTTGAACAGTCAATGGTTCTGTCTACACTGAAAGATGGACAAGTCCATTTTAGAACTTTAGTAGGGTATGGGATAAAATAATACTTATGTACCAAGGAACCAGACACTGGTACTTCCAGAGAATATCAAACATCCACTAAAACAGCAGATTCAACAAAACCCTTACTGTAAATCAGTTTGAAAATCGCAGGACAAAAAGTTTGAATTATAGATCTCAGGTGTCCATTCACAAGACCATGTATTCGTGAACAAGCTCCTGACTTTCAAGCTTGTTTCAGGAAATCTTTAATTTCTGGAGAAATTATTAGCAAAAATGATAAAAATAAAAATGTGAAAATAAATTTCTGGTGAATATTTTATGATTTACAGTACAGTTTTCTGTCAGTGAAATAGAATTACCTGAAGGAACTCTTTCTTGACACTATCTGCTACTGTTAATTCTTTCTCTAAACTCTGTACAAACAAATCTGTTCTATCTTGTGCCTTCACTTTGGAGAAGCCAGCTGCTTCTAACACCTAAATCAAATACAAGATACATACATTATAAAGTATTTATACACTACAGATTACTGAATATACATTTACATACAATGTATAAGTCATGAACAATTCGCATTAATTAACATGTAATTAAAAACAAGAAAGTAATTACCACAATGAAAACCTGTTTATAAGTTATAGTTTGATGTTTTGTCTATTATCATTCACTATTGCATTGGACATGTACAGCAAAATAAATAAGTGATTCCTCTACACGACTATCAAAATCTTTTAAGTTTTCTGTGCATCCATCTCCGTGGTATAGTGGTTAGAGTTGCTGGCTTGAAATCACTGTGACTCTTTATAGATTGAGGGACATGGGTTTGAGCTCTGCTACAAACCTTGTCTCTTTAACTGAGACAGTTGGCAGTTTCTTACGAAGAATCAGAGTCTAGTACTGGTTCTTCAAAGAAAGTTAGGTAAACTGCCCGTCTGTTAAAATAACCAAAAAGTCACTTGAAAGAGACGTTAATTCCTTCAAAATCAACTGGGCCTCTTTACACTGGTTTGTACGCAAATATTTCCAAAGAATCAATTTACCTCTCCGTAACACCTTGGCGACAGAAGGTTATACCCTCTCTGTTTTACGTAAGCCTTGAAATGATCGGAATGTTCACCATCACTACAACAATAGTCTGAGATAAAAACCTTCCCTCCAACTTTCAACCATTTCTACAATATAACAATACATATTTAATTTCTTCTTGCACGGGTTATTATAACTTGGCCGAGCTGGTAGTTTCAATTTGGAAATTCTTTAAACTTGGATTTATATCAAATAATGACATGAGCTCTATAACTTAAGCTCAACTTAACTTTTTTAAAATAATCACAATCAACAGAGCTCATTTTGGGTCTGAGTGAGGAAAGAAGAACTACGAAGCAACATGAACATCTGGCATGCAAATGTCTTAAAGTTTTACTACAGTCAAACCTGTAAACAACACCACTGACCAGAAAAAGTGAGGTTGAACATTTGATCTACATTAAATTTATTACAGTGACCTCCCTGCTAGTCTGTATTTAAATGGTGGTCTGTATTCACTGAATGATCTGTATTCAAAGGGTGGTCTGTATTCACAGAATGATCTGTATTCAAAGGGTGGTCTGTATTCACAGAATGATCTGTATTCAAAGGGTGGTCTGTATTCACAGAATGATCTGTATTCAAAGGGTGGTCTGTATTCACAGAGTGATCTGTATTTAAAGGGTGGTTTGTATTGACAGAATGATCTGTATTCAAAGGGTGGTCTGTATTCACAGAGTGATCTGTATTTAAAGGGTGGTCTGTATTCACAGAGTGATCTGTATTTAAAGGGTGGTTTGTATTGACAGAATGATCTGTATTTAAAGGGTGGTCTGTATTCACAGAGTGATCTGTATTTAAAGGGTGGTTTGTATTGACAGAATGATCTGTATTTAAAGGGTGGTCTGTATTCACAGAGTGATCTGTATTTAAAGGGTGGTTTGTATTGACAGAATGATCTGTATTCAAAGGGTGGTCTGTATTCACAGAGTGATCTGTATTTAAAGGGTGGTCTGTATTCACAGAATGATCTGTATTCAAAGGGTGGTTTGTATTCACAGAGTGATCTGTATTTAAAGGGTGGTCTGTATTCACAGAGTGATCTGTATTTAAAGGGTGGTTTGTATTGACAGAATGATCTGTATTTAAAGGGTGGTCTGTATTCACAGAGTGATCTGTATTTAAAGGGTGGTTTGTATTGACAGAATGATCTGTATTTAAAGGGTGGTCTGTATTCACAGAGTGATCTGTATTTAAAGGGTGGTTTGTATTGACAGAATGATCTGTATTTAAAGGGTGGTCTGTATTCACAGAGTGATCTGTATTTAAAGGGTGGTTTGTATTGACAGAATGATCTGTATTTAAAGGGTGGTCTGTATTCACAGAGTGATCTGTATTTAAAGGGTGGTTTGTATTGACAGAATGATCTGTATTCAAAGGGTGGTTTGTATTCACAGAGTGATCTGTATTTAAAGGGTGGTCTTTATTCACAGAATGATCTGTATTTAAAGGGTGGTTTGTATTGACAGAATGATCTGTATTTAAAGGGTGGTCTGTATTCACAGAGTGATCTGTATTTAAAGGGTGGTCTGTATTGACAGAATGATCTGTATTTAAAGGGTGGTCTGTATTCACAGAGTGATCTGTATTTAAAGGATGGTCTGTATTCACATAATGATCTGTATTCAAAGGGCGGTCTTTATTCACAGTGTGATCTGTATTCAAAGGGTGGCCTGTATTCACAGTATGATCTGTATTTAAAGGGTGGTCTGTATTCACAGAATGATCTGTATTCAAAGGGTGGTCTGTATTCACAGTATGATCTGTATTTAAAGGGTGGTCTGTATTCACAGAATGATCTGTATTCAAAGGGTGGTCTGTATTCACAGTATGATCTGTATTTAAAGGGTGGTCTTTATTCACAGTGTGATCTGTATTCAAAGGGTGGTCTGTATTGACATGGAGGCTTGTATAAGGTTGTGACTGTTGACAAAGGTTAGACTGTATATGACTCAGGACATTCAAATTAAACACTTACATGAAACTGTTTAAACAGTGCAAGTTTATCAGGTATATGTAGAATTGTGTCTCGGCTATATACAACATCAAATGATGCAGGCATGTATTCTCTCTTTGTTGCATCTGCTATTTCAAACTGCACATCCTGTAAACATGCATGTCGTACATAATTATACATAGCCTTCTATATTCTCTACAAAGATACAACTTCACCATTTGAATTCAATCATTTATAATTGGATGTCCCTTGCAATACCGTACTAAACAAGCCAGATTTTTCTCTCTCTTTTTCTTGAACACCAAAAGCAATCTGGCAAATCCAGGTTATAGCCCTTTATTGGTAATTAAGTATTTTACTTTCTGGTCTACTAGTTTAGAAGCACATGTAAATCTATAGATCTATACTTTTTCCTTTAATGTATCTACTCTCTATTTGATAATAGTTGATGTGCAAAGAATCTTTTTTGATTACCGTCTTAAAATTTAATACATTAAAATTTTGTAGTTGTGTGAAGAGACTGACTGGCAAAGACAACATACATCTTTCTGCTTACTGTAAATTGGGTTAAATTTGCATGATGAAAATTTTATGACTTGTGAGCAGTCAGACTTATCTGCAAATTTTAGATTCATGAAAGGAGAAATCTCCAATAGTAAATCTATGTAAAAGAAATCTTTCACTAGATTTTTAAATTAGCAAAGGCGGAAATTTGCGAAAAATGTCAAAAATTAAATCTTTGCGAAAATTACCTATTTTACAGCATTAATTATTAAAGTCTTGCTTGACAATAAAACACAAGTTGGCATGTACAATCAATCAAACTCTGCTACCAAAGATGAGCCACATCTGTACTGATAGAGTTATTTACAAGAAAGTTAAACAGCAGACTCAGAGATAGGGTTTACTTGAACACCTTCATCCTTTGTCTGATGTAATAGTGAACACTTTAGCCACACTTTTTGAGCTTTTCACTATGCACTACTTAGTCAAATGTCAATGTTAAAAGGCCTTCAGATAAATAAACGCAGTCCAATTTAATAAATTTGATCAATTTCAGACAAAAAAACAACCACAAGAAAATGAGTAAATGGGGTTCAAAATTAAGTTTGGAAAAAGGGGCGTGTCAAATATGCATATATTTGTATATACCCGGTAAGCCAAATCTTAAGATTTCTCATATTAAGTCTTTTAATTTTAAGCGGATTTCAAAAATTCATTCAACAGCATGTTTGTGTTAACAAGCTCTTCAATTTCATCCTAAGTTATATTCTGACTTGTGTTCCACTTTAAGATACTGTGACAACTGACTTTTTATATGATTAGAGGTCCTTTAACTAACATCATAATTCCCTACACCAAGCATTACATGATGCAGTATATTGTACTTACCTCTTCAGACATACCCACTTCTTTTGCTCTCTCTAGACCAATGTTGATCATGTTAGATGACAAATCTATGGCTACAACCTTTACTCCAAACTCCTGTAAATAATTTTTTTCTATTGTAGATAGATCACAGTTTTAAGCCCCACCCCTATTCACAGCGCAAATTATCAGATATACAGTACATTGTTTTCCTACAGATATATGCAGTAGCCATGATACAAACAAAATGAATCACTTAAAAAGTGTGGGGCATGGCAAGCTGACGGATGCACAAGTAATTTTGATATCTATATATAGCTTTCTGCAAGAGCAAGAAAAAAGTTAAATATCTATTACAAAGATAAGATGAACTTACCTTAACCATATAGAAAGCACTGCCTCCTATACCACAGCCAACATCTAGCACAACCTGGCCTGGCTTCAGGTCTAGCTGATTTACAAAGTCCTGAAATAAAGAAAAACAAAAATACTTTATGATTTATGGAGACATTTAAGCAGAGCAGCAGAATATGACTTTTGTTTATCATTAAAAGCTGTATTACACAATGTGTCTTATGTATGATGAGGGTGCCATCAAAATATTTCATGAAATCTTAACACAATTTACACAATTTAAGACATAATGCTCAACAACCATGGTGAGCGGTGGTGTAGAGGTTAAGGTATATGCCACATATCCCAGAGGTTGGGTGTTCGAGCCCTACTGCGGTCATGACGGTACCTCCTCATATGACACCAGTACTGGTTTTTCCAGGAAGCAGACTCAAGAGTGCTCAATAAGCTCCAAGCTTTTTTCATACTCAAGCTTTAATAAATTAGTATTAACTAACCATGACAATGTAGTATTGACCAGTCATTTACAACAACACTCAATACATACACGTACATTAAACAGAATGAATCATCATATTTTTCCAATAATTAACTTACCTTAGTTGTATCAAGACCACCAGTGCTTACAAAAGTTCTGCCAAATATTTTCTCATATCTCAAAATACCATTTAATGAGTACTGTTGGTTGTCCAGGAAGTCCTGGAATGTAGTATAACCATGGGTACTTGTACCAGCTTTCCTGCGTAACTTCTGTAACAGCCAGACAACCTGGTTTTCATTTTGCTTCAGCTGCAATGTAATATTTACAACACTTCAATGTGGCTGAAAACATCCACACAATCAACTAGAATCTCACTGCAAGTCCCGAATAATCTACTATACCTAACTGCCACTGTAAGTTCAAAATAATCTACCTACCTAAATGTCACTGCAATTTCCAAATAACCTACCTAAATGTTACTGCAATTTCCAAATTATCTACCTAAATGTTACTGCAATTTCCAAATACATAATGTAATGTACTTTACCTAAATGTCACAGCAATTTCCGAATGATCTACTATAACAAGTTCCAAATAATGTACTGCACAACTAATACATAATGTAAACCAATTCTTGCAATTCCCACTGACATATCCTGGATTGTAGGAACTATTGCCAAACTTTTTCTCATTGAATATCAACAATTAGCTAAATTCTGTCTCCCGTGGCAATATTTGTTTAGAGAGATGTCTTGGGTATCAATGTCTTGAAAATATTGAATATTTAACTTCTAAAGTAATACCACTATATGAAGCAATAAAACATTTTGTTCTACAAAGAAACAGAAACAGAAAATATCATACCTTTATATAGGAATGAAGTGGTTTTGACAACACAAGTTCAAATCCGAACACTTCGTCTTCGTTCTCGGTAGGAACTGTGAGCATAGTGAACATAGCCATATATATCGCCGGGTCACGATACTTCGTCGGATTATTTGCTCGCTTTTTGTTGCCTAGAAACAGAAATAGAATCAGATCTTGTTAAATGAATTCACACTAACAAAGATCTATAATACAAAATAAAAAGCTATCATAAGTTAGTGCTGAAATAATTATTTTGTTAAAAGTTACAATTTAAGAGAACTTGCAGTTTACTCAACACTATAATTTGTTCCTATTTCCCATGCTTTGTACTAAGTCATACTAAAACTGTGCATTTTTTTAAAAAGGTACGGGCAAGCATTCTTCAAATCCCCAGACATTCTATAAAGTTGTATAGAGGTGTATGCTGTCTTTTTTGATACTGTTGAGCTGTATTTTGGTATGATCTTATAGACATGCTAGCCAACTCAACTTATATCCAGCAATATGCTTAACTGTTTACTGAATTAAGCAATTATTTCAACACTACACGCGGAAATGACCCTGAAAATATCTTTAACTAAACAAAATTTCTAAATTGTTATATATAGCCTTTTGTTTATTTAAATTTTGAAATAGTTTAACTGATGATTCTAACAGAAAATGGAGAGATTTAAAGGCAAAATAAAATTTGTTCAGATCCATTTTGGATCAATATGTGCTAACTATCCACCACTACTGCCACGCCCCTGTCACATGACTCTTGCATCATAACAATTTTTATGATGTAACCAGGATGCTGAATTGAATTAGTTTCAGATAATTGAAAATCAAAACATGCTTATTTCAAAAATTCTGACTAACTCAAATTAGATATTTTAGAAGGTTAGTTGAAATAGGATAAAATGATAAAATGATGTATGTGATAAGCTTAAAATGGAAAATTATGCAAACATGACAAAACTAGACATTGTACTTCTAAAGTCATACGTACACAAGTCCAATGGAAAATTTTTCATAACCGAGTAAAATGAATTTCATAATCGTGTGTCCCCATTTTATTTCGCCTTGATATTATCATGCTCCATTAAATTATCAATTATCTCTTCTGCGTAGTTTCAGATACATGTACTTTTATTTTGCCTTTAAGTTTACATCTTATCATAAACAGTAAGTGTATGTTTTAATAAATGAATGAAGTATTGCTCATTGCAATACAAAGTCCCCTATCAGTCTATAGCTTTGTTCGAAATGTGTCGGTTAAAGGTTTTGATATACATGCATGAGTCCCAAGTGCAACTTTGACCATTCACCTATAAGACCGGGTACCGGTATTGACTGTGATAAACACTTGTTGTATTACTAAAAACTATTCTCAAAATTCCAAAACGTAAAAAAAGTACATGTAATGCTGCAGACAAGAAATATTGCAACGAAATCCTACACAAAAGTGTGACATTGACCTAGCTAACTGGGTGTTGTGCACATTGTGTTATGGCCATCTTCTATGTGAAAGTACCTTACATGATTGAGGTACTAAGGGGCAGAATGACAGACAGAATAAAGCAAACCTATACACCCCAAGACCAGTCTATGACTGATAGGCGATGAATTAATTTTACTTAATGAAATGGCTTCCTGTCCTCTATGATACCTGGTAGATTAAATACGGACTTGGGCTTTCCTGTAGTTGGCCCGCACCGCCACAAACATGAATCATGGTTCTGTTTTAAACAATTATATATATAACATTAATAAATCATTCTAAACTCATGTAAATATAGCATTTTATAACATGATATATCAGTGTTAGTGACATATGCCCCCGAAGTGAGACTATGACACCAAAGTGTGACTTACAGCTATGAGCTTGAGGACAACAGAGTGAAGTGTGACAAACATTTTTATGGTGTCCTACGATATGTGATATTTTACAGAGATCCCAGGCACTGTAACAAACTTAGCGATGAGACACAAACAATTCCACTGCAGTCTATATTTCGGCTAAAACAGTACATGTGACCTTGACCTTCACTAAGAAAAATCTTCCAAACAATGCTCTACGATTTTTCAAAGCATTACTTATATCCTATACTCTGTAATGAAGTTTTTCTTGAGATATAATCTCAAAAACAGCACAAACACACAATGCGATTACTATATGCCTCCTTTTTTGGGCATAAAAAATAAATCAAACTTAAATACCTATGTAGTACAAGATTTAGGGTTTTCCTTATATCTGTAACAACTTGATGACAAAAAGATACTGTGATAGTATAAGACCATTTAGTTGGTAATGAGAGTACAAAATAAAGATAATTAGTTGTTCTTGTTGTTGTTTTACCGGTTTTAAAAAAAATAATAAAAAAAAAAAAAAAAAAAAAAAAAACATTTTTTTTTTTTTTTTTTTGAAAAAGGCTTTTTTTTACAAAAAAAAAAAAAAAAAAAATAAAAAAAAAAAAAACTCTTATAAAAAACAAAAACCCAACAAAAAAAAAAAAAAAAAAAAAAAAAGTTCTAACAATATTCAGTAACAGGCAGTGAGAATTTAAATATATGCCCAGCTGCAAGACTTTATAGAAAACCCTATACTTGTAGAAGTATCAAATAATGTGCAATCACAACACCAGCACAACATAAGTTTGATGAAATATTATTATACATGTCTGCTTTATAAAAATATCTGTCCGAGTGTTCCAGATTATATCATATTTAATCTGTGTTGAAAACAGTTTGCTATTTTTAGAATGAAGCATTTTAGACTAGTGCTTATCCCCGGTTCCCCCAATATTACCTGAAGCACTGTTAAACCTTTACATTATGTTTATAAATGAAACGCTGTATTATGCCATTTTAAAAAATTGTTTTCTCATTTCAGTGCATATGTAAAATACCATGTAAATTTTAAATAGCATGTTTATTAAATGAGAATTTTATTTCCATAAATAACTCTAATTAAAAGTATATGTTTACTGTATGGTGATAAAAAATGTGTCCAAACTGCCAAATATGCAATTTTCAGATATTTGCATATTTTAGTCAGACAATGTGGGTGTGCAAACGAGAATTGACTATACTGCTTATTTCATTATAATTCCTGTCCACCTACACCCCTTTAAACATACAAAGACAACAAGACAATAAACGTTCAAATCATTAAATTATCAAAATAAGACAACAATAATGGAATGAACTGAAGCAAACCCTGTAATGCCCAGGTTGTACAGAAAGTTCTTAACCCCTTAAATCCTCTAGGTCCATGTATGGACAGACTAACGAACAAGCTGTACAAATACTGTATACCAACATAATTATAAGGACTTCAAGACTAACCAAGGTATTCATTATAACTTAAATAAATTGACAAAACTTGTGTATATACCTGACTGTTGGAAACAAGATTCCCTTGAGAACAGGTAACCCCCTTCTCGTAACCACGACAACTCCTTCTTTATGAGATTTTGAACTTCCTCGTCTTCAAGGTACATCATTAACCAGTTAGAAAATACCAAATCACAGCTAAAAATGCAACAAGTAGAGATTATTTCCGGTTTCTTACTGAGTTTGTGTCTTGGCTAGCATCTGATGAAATAAAACACATGAATTAAATAAGTATAGTCTCTGCATTACCATTACATAGATGTATTTATTACAGCAAATATTAAAATACACAAGGAGATGAAGTGGCATGTTCCAATGCCTTAGTTCATAAACGACTCATTTTGTTCGTCAGTTAAACTCAGTAGGAATTAATTGTTGTTAAATCTGAAATAACGTTTGATGTGTGAGCCGTAAAGATGTTATGAATCAGGTCAAATTGCGCCTAATAGAGCACAAATAAATGTTCACATAGAATATAGCCTGGTATATTTTGGGGGATATTTAGCCATATTAGAATTGTAGTAATATCTGTTTTAGCAATGTTAATTGTCTAATAAACAACTCTTTGTCATTCAGCTGTGTTCTTATAAACTAATTATGAATAATATTTCTTTAAGATATTTAATAAACTATGTGAATGACAGACCTTTTACTATCAAGATTAAGTTTTGTCACATCAGCACATTTGAAGTCAATGTTGGAAAACTTTGCATTATTTTCTTTGTTCTTCTGGATGAACTTGTCCATAAAGTCAACAGCCACCACACTCTTAGCCTTGACTGCCAGCTCTCTAGTGAAGCGTCTGTAAACATAAGACCGGTATTGAAATGGAAAGGGAGTCAAATGACCAATCTTTTACCTTTTTTTTCAACAGACCTCAAGTTTGTAGAATCATCATTATAAATAATATTTCATATCAAAAATTTCTCTCTCCGTATTAAAAGGCAGTTTGTAGAATCATCATTATAAATAATATTTCATATCAAAAATTTCTCTCTCCGTATTAAAAGGCAGTTTGTAGAATCATCATTATAAATAATATTTCATATAAAAAATTTCTCTCACCGTATTAAAAGGCAGTGTGTAGGTGATGTTAGTCAATGATACTGCTTACTTAACTTTTATAATGCAGTCATTTCTAACACTGACGACAGTAAATTTGCTCAACAACTTCGATCATTCGTATTTGCGCAAACTTAAATTGCTTTATATGCTGCACAGTTTTTAGCAGATTCACAGTGGTAAGATAGAGAACAGGATGTTGTCAATGTATGTATGAGATTATAAACACACAATCCACCTACCCTATACCTGCTCCGAGTTCTATAACATCTTTTCCCTCAAATGATGGCAAATACGAGAGTACTTCCGGCAACTCGTGTTTTGTGAGTTCCTCAGCATTTGTGTCTAACATCATTTCGATCAAAGAAGCGTCTTGTGAATGTTCAGTCCAAAAACTTGTCATAGCCTCTCTCGTCCCTGCAAGTAAACCATACAACAGTACTAATACTTTCAGCTAAAAAAGGAATACTGTCTATTGTGTAATTTACGCATGATGAAATTTACACAAATCGTGAGCTGACAGACTAATTTTCAACGTTTTAAATTCGTGAAATGGAGTTTTCTTAACAGTAAATCTATATGTAATAATCTTTTTCCAACCTTTTTAAATTAGCAAAGTTGGAAATTTGCGAAAATAGCGAAAAATTAAATAATTGTGATTGCTACTCAATTTACCGTACATTTAAAACAACCTGTTTTAATTACTTTAAGATAAACATTTTAATGTTTAAACAATAAACAGTAGTTGTTACTAGAGATGGTATCATTTTTTTTAACATATTCTTTATGTGTCGGTATATTCTAAAAGTCCTTCTTCACTATTCTAATTCAACCCTTTACACAACCATGAAAACACTAACACATTGTAATTACAAGTTTAAAAAAAAAAGACAGCCATTTCTCACATGTGGTACCAGCGATGATAACTTTAAGTCAACAAGATGAAAATGTCTCCACATTTATAAATATCTACAACATGTCATTTTTACTGTCATTCAAATTCCCATGCAAATTGTTGAAATACACATGTTGTCTTTTAAATGAATATAAAGTTCATTGATTTTATTAAATACATTATCAGATGTGTCTTTTCTTTACATACTCATGATATCTGAACATTGTTCACATCCTAGAAGCAGTTAAAACATTAGATTATCACAATCCGTCACTCTCTCAATCACAAAACAGGTATATTCATATATTTGCTTATTATCAAACATCATTTATAGAGGGATACCACAGTAATTAGTTTAGGATACATGACAAAGGATGGCATGCGGGTTAAGGCAGTTTCACAACATCCTGAAAAAGGTTGGTACATGTAGTAACTAATTACAGTTATTCCACTTGAGACTATTATCAGGATATGAGGAAACAGGTTAAAGTCCCTTGATCACTTTGTATTTTCAGATATAGTAAAATAAATTTACTGATAGGATAATGATGGAATCATGTTCTATTAACTTGTAAACCAATATTGACATATGCCTTTCTTTCATATTCAAGTTGACTCTTCATGAAAAAGCGGTGCCAGACAGCCTTTCTTATTTTTTGCAAAATCATTAAAAAAATACGTGCTCTATTTCTAACATATACTTAATGATATACAAAAAGTTAGGAATGTTTTTGGTACAAACAAAGGTCATTTAGTTGGATAGACCTCTAACAGCTACTTGTAATCATGATATTGGGACTTTAAGCTAACTGAAACTGATTTCACTGTAATGACAAAAATAAGATTACAAACAAAAAGGTGTACGGCATTCCCTGTGCATTGACTCTACACCACACTCATGTATAATTTACCTTCTTGATACTGACACCACATGCTTCTCCCGGTCTGACTTCGTTTCGGCAACGGTGGAATGCGACTTTAAGACTTGTCAAACTACTGCACATACAAAATGCTGACTATTAAAAAATCCTAATGACATAAAAAACTTGTGTGCATACATAAGCTTCTTTACACTATATTCTAAGCCGCTATTTGATATAAAATATGCAAACAATCCTGCACTATGAAACTTTGATGAATTCTGTAAATAGTCTTAACAGAGAGGAAAATCTATGTGACAATACCGTTCACTGAGGCCAGTCTCAAGTTTCTGACTTCTGATTGGCTAACACTGACATCAGTATCAAAACTGACCAATCAGAACTCAGACAATTAAAACTAACATCTTAATCTTCTCAATTGCCGATCAAGCAGTGTATTTTTTCACACATGTTTTATTCTTTGTTCTACAATTTTAATTTTAGACTCTGGATCTATACCAGTCACAAAGCCCAACTCTTAATTGTCATTCAACCCAGTTCATATACCATTAATATATTAAGTACAAGCAAATTATACCTCTTATTAAGTCCATTATTTATATGTAAGGTCAATATGCTATTTAGATTTCAAGAAAAATGCTGTGATTAACAGATTTTATGTCATAATGTACAGCAACTAGAATTTTCTAAAATTGTATAATACATCACAATTATAAATAGCCCTAAAAAGACAAACAGACAAGTCAGCAGAAAGCTGTCATGGAAAAAGTCCTTAAATTTTGTTCTTATTTTACTCATGCATGTAAAAAGTTGTACGCAGTAAACACCGCAGTATTACTTTGTAAATTTCCTTTCTTTGATGAAATATTGCATTTAATTTCAATAATACAAATATCCACATATTATATTAACATTTTCTTTATATTAAGCAGACAATAAGGACAGTATAGTCTTACTTTACAATTACAGCCTGTTTAAACTCCTACTTACAAAATTCAAAATAACATCATTACATGTATACTGATTAAAATCATATTTTGATACAAAGGAAAGGACAGGTGCAGATTTTTGTGCTTCATTCTCAAAGTCTTTGTGAATAAAATGACGTAATGTACCTCAAGATTTTCTTGTAAAACGTATTGCATTTGTATTTCCATGCATTTATAGTTTTATATTAAATTAAGTGTTTCGTTAATGTTAAGAAACAGACCAAAATTCTAAATTTTAAGACAAATTCTTATGCAGTTACATGTAATTCAAGTTGCATGCACCATATCCTAGATAACCAGCATAGAATGAAAGGTAACATTAGTGAACTTGGCTGATTTAGCCTGATTAATACAGTGTAAAGTTTGTAAACTAGCATTAATGATTTCTTTAAAATAAACACAGTAGTTTGAAATAATGTTTAAGACTGCAAAACATCTGTCCCAATCTTTCATATTTAAGAAAGTGAAGTACATTGTTAGGTCTATGTAATTACTATGTACACTCGGTTTATAATTATATTAACATTTATTATTAATTTAAATCAAAGAAAAATAATGAGAATATTAAAATTGTCTATATGCAAAAACTATCCAACTTTCTTCGCTATATAATTAGGACAAATAAAACACATTAGTTGAAACAGTCCTACTTCTACATTTTCCAATTTTTGCTCATACATTTAAAAACATTAACTTAAACTCCAATCCAACCGCCAGTGTTGTAGTAACTAAACAGATCTATGAAATGGTTTGTATTGCAATTTTTTTAACATTTAGGTCAATTATCAATGATCCGTGTCTATTCATAAAAAAAAATACAAAAAGTTGAACAGACAACCTTGACCGGACACAAAGGAACGCCTAAAACATTTTTTTTGTCTCTAGCTCCACTTCTTTTAGGCAAAAAAATTATTGTGTGCTTCTTGTCTCCCGACCAACTGTAACTTTTTACTTTCAGCCTCAAACTTTTTTTGTGTTAAAATGGTCTAAAAGAACAATTTTGAAGTGTTTCAGAGCAAGGCTAAATAAAAGAATTGAAAAAAAACAAAACCTTCCAAGTGACTGCCCTTGAAAAATTGGAAACACACATCAGTTTTGTTTGGCCAACCTTTCACTTTTGAACAACTTCTTCTGAACTGCCTGTGACCTTTCATACTGACCAAAATTAAAAGTGTATGGCAAACGAATTAAAGAGCAAATAGTATTCTATAGATTGCGATCAATGTTTTGAATCTTACATGAATTATTTTTAATTCAAAAGCTATTTTGACCCACAACTTTAACCATATTTTGATTAAGACAAATATATGCGTTTACATACTAAAATTTTCCATCGCTATGTAGTCTAAATTTGAATTTGTGCTTGCATTTTTATTGACATGACTGAATTGGGAAAATCAGGAGCACTTGAGTTAAAGTCTAAAAGATACTAGCAACTAACCGCAGAACGGATTGTATACTTTTAATACCATGTTTACAAAACTGAACTGTACTTATACATGTATTTCATCTCATACTAATTTTCCATTTCGAATAAAAAATGTACACGCTAGGATAAGCAAAGCTGCCTGTAGCATATTGTAAACTGCGATGGAAAATTACCTGCTTACTACATGTTAGTGCTGATAGCATGCAGGTTAAACATATTGAACGTAGTAGCGAATATATTGACACAAGACTATCACCACGTTATATCTTGAGTCCAGGTTATATCATGTCTACCCTACAGTAAATGATTGAGATTTCTAATACATATTTAAAGTCTTAAACATTTACAAAAAGAATCTATCAAACTAATTAATATAAACTGCTAAACAACTTACAACTGTTTCTCACTGCAACTGACAAATCCTGTGTCCAATATTTAGTTCACTGACTTACGCAAAGTAACGCTATCTCACTAGTATATAAAATCTAAAAGGTCAAAGTCTTTTCTGCACAGTTAAGAAAAGCGTGATGATAGATATTTGCAAGTTTCCATTACATAAGCATATTCATAAACCATCTAATGGTAAGCACCTGAAGTCCAATTCATATTACAAGTCAAATAAACTTGTATATCCAACCTTAGTGATGGAACGCGACATTTATTCAATAATTGTATCCCTCCTGAAGCTGGCATTTATATGACTTTCTATGCTATATTGAACACTACAAATACTTTCTCAGCCTGTTAGAGGAATTCATGCATAACAGTTGAAATATACCTTAAAGCAACATGAAAAAGTGTATTTTAACATTATCTCTATCAACTTAAACACATTTTGAATATTACTGATTCAAAGTTTCCATCACATTTTTTTTGCTAAGCCTTTTTAAAATGCTATTTCCTGTACATGTAATTACATATATGTTTATGAGTCTATGACACAATGTTTTCTTTAGTATTTAGACAATCCTAGAATCATAAAGTGAATTGATATTCAAAAATGCTTACTATGCAGGCCAGCATTGGTCAGATATAGAACTTTGATATGGATTATCAACATTTCTTAACGTTCATTCAATTCTGCAGCTTCAAACCATTCACTGAAGTTTCAGTTTTTTATTCTTGAATTAAGGCCACACCAAATTAATTACTTGGTCAACGGATTTCCCGCTCCATTATTTTTCAAAATCAAAAAAAAATATTTTTCTTTCAATTTGAGCTTCCGCCCGCATCAATTTTATAAACCAAGACCAAAAATTCAAAGCGGGCCTTTTTGTCGTGGAGAACTCGTAAATTTAGTACTTTCAAACCTTCAATTCAATTATAAACGCCAGCAGAACATGTTCCTGCTACTTTATTTGTATAATCATGACTACCATATTGTCAAAATGGCAGCCACCAGTATGAAAATTTTCTGTGCATAGAATGACCGAAAAAAATGAAAAAGACCGAAAAACAGTTTATGAAGCCCGAAAACAACTTATTTTTTAAAAGAGTAGATATAACTTACAGTTTAAATGAAGAAATTTGTAAATATTGTATTACAAATCAAGTAAAAAGATCGAAAAACAAATATTGCAGACCGAAAACTTTCTGAAATTAGCACTCCAGATTTTGTAATGGATGCAGCACAGGAACTTATCAAAACAAACAAAAAATATTCATTACATACAAATTCCTTCATTTATTTAATACTTAAGTTATAAACTGTACATTATCTTTTGAAACAAAGTTGTTTTCGGTAAAGATAAATCATTTTTCGGTTCTTTTTAGGTCTTTTTTTGTATTTTACGGTCTTTTTCGGTCATTCTATGCACCCATTAGCATAAACCAGGGAAGCGTCGGTGGAAGACGAGTTGCTGTCCAGACAGACAACTCGAAAACATTTAAAGACATTTAGTGTGCCATCTGTGTAAAAATTGTATTGATAATGGCGCTGAGGCTAAAACTTTGGGAAGGAAAAAATAAAAATACTAGCAAGTTTTTAGCATTGTGAAATTGAACAATTATCTCTAGTCAAAACACTTATGGTCAGAAGAAGTGCAGTAAAATAGCATATGCCTTGACTTAACTAAAGAAGTTGTTCTGTGGGTTATTTTGATATGACTAACAAATGGGTTTCATTACAAAGTGTTTGGGCATAAATTGAAATACACATTAGTCTGATGGTTTATTAAATGATAACAAATTGTTTCTCTTTCAAAAGACTTGTTGTATTGGCTGTACATGTATGTAAGAAAACAAAATATGGTCTTTTTAAAAGAATAAAAATATTTTCTTGCAAGAAACACTTTATTATACCCCTGTAAACTTAGTACTGCATGGTGTATATAGGAGTCACTTTGTGGTCTGCACCTTTTTGGCAGTTTATATTTAAGGTGTCTGTAGCTCTTTTATCTATTTCCAAGTCTTTTTTATCTGTTTTGACAGTGAATATTGTTATTGTTTTTGTGAGGAGTTTTTAATTTTTTTTAACAAATCGCTCTTCGCCCGCTCCAAAAATGGTTGAATTGGAAAAAAAAATATTTTAATTTTTTTTCACTTGCTCGCTCCTATTTTTTTAGGATGATTATATTCCGATGACCAAGAAATTAAATTGGTGTGGCCTAAAGTACTGATTAAAATGCTTATCCTGAAGAACAAAGTTTCAATAACTGTATAAACTCTCAAATTTATTTGGTATTTTAATAATTACCACAATTTACTTTATGCTGCTAAAATCTGTGCATATCTCCTAACTACATGTATATACCTCAATGCAGTATGCACATGTCATATTATACACAATAATGCATGACTTCAACAAATGACCAGTTGCTGTTAATATGGAGCCAGTGAATATTAAACTTTAGCTACCATTGTTGGCAAACAGAAGATGAACATATTTATAGTGACTGATTGGTGCATTTAATACTCTAGTTTCATCCTGCAGTCTAATATTTATTGCTATGACCGCAGACCTTTAGCAAATTAATTAGACTCAATTGATTCCTGACATTTTTACTAAATCTATATCATCAATGTATTCAAATAAAATACTTTATACTACGACTCTTGTGCATTTATTACGAAGCTTAAAGGGCAATACATGAGCATCATAGCATAATTATGTGATATAAAGTATATCTCTATCTGCATAATCATCTTCATAACTTGTAAAATTGCTAAGTAGAGAAATAGTCAAAATTATTATATGACAATGTACGACGTCTTGAGCAAATTCTGAGGTATTATTGTTTCAGGTTAACCTAATTAATTTGGCGTTTCATAGTGACCCCTTTCACAGCTCTGATATATTATAACTGTCAAGGCGGACAACTGTAAAATGTCAACCTATATAAAATCTGTTTGCCTTCAGAGTGGAAATAGTGAGAAGGTAAGAATCTCGATATAAAGAATGGAGAGATATTACCTATACAAAAAATAACACAATATCTCGACTTGTGTACTTAGACAAAATGATTTTTTTGTGTAATTGTTACGTACAGAGGAGAGCAAATGCACCATGATATCCGAAATATTTTCTGCATGAGTGTATCCGAATATGTCCTACATAATGAAATATAAAGTTAATAAAAACACATCATTTGACTGAAATGTCTAGTTTTTCTTCAATAGAAAATATTTAAAAGAATTAAATACGTATAAAGGAGGAATTAACAGTTGTCTGTACAAGCTCTTGAAACGTAAATCTTCAAAATGTAGCCAACTCAGCTTCAGCAGCCGAATTATCTCCCCTGGTCGTGATAGAAAATGAACCCAAGCAAACAAAACACTGCAAAGTAATGAGTTTAAGCATTTTCCCAAACCGGTAAAGAATTTAATATTTTAGCTAAAAAATATTTAAAATCGAGTCAAATTACCAATGTTTCACATTCTTATCACAGGTTTTTAGTTTGTGCTTTTGCACTAGTAAAACTTCTGCAGCTTTTTCAGTTATTGAATTCTTGTCAAGGAGAGATCGCCGTGACGTAGTCTTGTCTCTATGTTTGATTCATATTTTAATCAACCAAGAGCTGAAAAGTAATATTTAGTAAATCCAAAACCGTGTAAATTTACGAAATAAAATCGATATATAATAAAATGAAAAGTTTTGTGCAGTTTTGAGGCATCCTCCAGCTCGTTCAATTAACCACGGTGAACTTGCCTAGTATTTGTTATATAATAAATATAGTAGCTTGCCCAGTGTGTTTTTCGGGCGGGTGCTTGTCTGCATATGTCTATTGGTTGTGTGGGGCGATGCTGGACAACTTTGATGCTTCATACGTGCATTACATTTTCTCACATATTTGCCGTTTATTAGCTCAATTACCTTTTGTATTGTTTTGAAATGAGCCATATCATGAGAAATAAAATGTTAAAATCTTGAAAGTCCTCTTTTTAAGTAATAAAAGAACTCATCCACCAGAAACTGTAGTCTAAATAATCACTTTACCCATGTCAAAGTTTAAATTACATTACATTTACCGTCAAAATATGCGTACAGCTGTACTGAAAAAGACACTCAAACTTCAGTACTGTAGACTGGGTCATAATATAGGCCTAATTATCACCTAATGTCATTCAGCGAGATGGTTTTTCGATGGGCACTTTCTTCCAAGGTTTGACAAACTATACAAATGTCTGATAAACCGCCAATGCGAGTTTGTGTTTATGCCAATAAACATTTTCACTTTTGACTTTGACTTGATACAAAATATCGGGTTAAACCGGAGAGCAAAGAGAATGAATTAGGTTAATTATGGCCCTGCTGTAGGTTAAGTAAGCTAAATTTTGTATGTCAACGTTATCCTACTTGGCAGTGTATTTAATTTTACAATCCAGCATACTTGTTACAAAAAATGCATTATATTTTTTACATTTTGTGCCGTTATTTTTAAGTTGCAGTTGTTTTTTGTTTGTTTGTTTTTCCTCCTCAACGGTTATATTAATTAGATTTGCATTTTCAGTCTGTCACATAGCCTTGGACATTGCATGTACAATAAAACAATACAGCCTGTAAATCTCGTAAATCAGAAAATCCGTTCTTTAATAATTATGATAGCTCAATTGGTGTTTTCCTAGTCTTAAAATGGTTCCAGTTTAATGCATCGGTAAATTTGATGTAAAAAAACAAAAATAATATCAAACAGGGAATGCCACGTACCAAAAACGCAGCCTCCCCAAAACGAAAGGTTACCTTTTCCATCAGCGGCTGATTGAGGCTGGGATCCATGTCCTTTCATAAATACACCAATATCTCCCATGGTGCGTCTATTGAGATTTCAGTTACGTGAGACTTGAAATAACGACACGAGCAAAACACGTCCACTCAATGTTTGTATTTTAAAGTAATATCTGATAAATATAGCTATGACAATGTCACGCTATATAATATTGGAAGATGAATCGCCAGCCAATGGAAAACAGGTTGACATCGTTATCAAATGAAATGACGATATATACCAAATTCCATTTCAAAAGTTTCCCCCATCATTTGTGACACTGGTTCTATTTAAAGTTCATCCTACAATTATCTTATAGTAAGGTCAAACATGCGTTAATCACGGCCTGGTCACCGTGAACTGGAATTTGACAATAACGCCATCGTTGAAGCGTACCCTAAAACCGAATGCATATTGAAATAAAATGAAAGCGTGATAATGGTAAGAATAATTTCCAACAAACTTTAAAAAAAGAAGGAACAAACAAAAAACTGAACTAGTAACCGGTAAAATCGCTTATAAGACGTGTTGTAGTGCCATTAATTAGTTTAAACTTATTATTTAAGCTCGATTGTGAAGAAAGCTTGTAGCTTATCGAGTCACTCTGAAAAAAAAGCATTTATTTATTATTTTACGTTCACATTTACTATATTTTTTGAAACATTTTGGAAAAATGATCTGGAGGTTGTAAGGTACTGTAAGTTTGGTGATATTTGCGATGATTAATTTTTGCTATTTTAACGAATTTTCGATTCCTTTCTGATGTGTTTTACTTTAAGAGAATTCTCCCTTTGCCAATTTAAAGTCTTCGAAACAGCTCAAAGTTACAGTAAAATGAAAAACCTTTAATATGCTCATTTCATGCTAGCATGAACAAATGAGGATAAGAACATACACATATGGTAGAGTAGAGGCTCATTAAAACAATTGACAATTGACATTATGCAAATAAAGATACTGTATCATGTAATAGCAATATGACAGTAGTGTACGAATACAGAACATCAACAGTTTTCGTATTTTAGTTCATCTTTCATGAATAGTGTTTTACATAAAGATTATATTCTAAACGAAACTTCTACCGCACCACCTGTCCTTTTCCTTCTTTATTTAACAATTAATCCTTCCTATATCTGCCAGCTTATTCTTAGGTATCGGTGCACAAAAGCTATCATGTCTTTGTTTATGAAGATGGACGGGTCGGTAATTAAATAAAGAAGGAATAATGCAGGTGTTTCGTTTAGAGAAGAAGCGCCTAGGACATGCTTAAAGATCATACTGGCTTCATCGCATCGAAACAGAGATGAAGATGCCAACGTGATACACATATTTATCACAATAAACTTACCTGTTGTTTTCTTTAAATATAACTTTTACTTTAATTTTTCTGTGCGCATGCGATAAGCAGCTGCACACTTGATTTATTCTGACGCTCACTATAGGAAAGATAAACTAGTGTTATAAACCTCATTTTCGGGGGAAGCTCAGTTTCAAATGATCCTCTGAAATGACTTGGTTCGTGGGCTTTCAATTTATTTATCAGGATGACCGACACCACTGACCATTTAAAAGACCGGTCATAAATCTTTTACACTTGGGGTTCAAGGGCCGAGTGCATTAAATTATTCCCTTGCCCAAAATGTACTATGTTGCCTGGGTAAATGGCTAAGTTCTGGGATCAAGTTTCCTTTTTTGTTATCTCCCTTGTATTCATAAACTGTTCCGTTGAAAAAGCCAATACTATTTGTTTTCATACATTTATTTTACCTCAGCAACAAGTTTAACATATATTTACAAAAAGTCTAAGACAGTAACTCAGTAAAATCATTCCAAGAGAAATCCTCTATGTCAAATAGAAAGTTTAGAATCCTCAAGTTAAATAATAAAATTCCATATTTTCAATGGTTTCTTAGAATTTACTCTAGGCCAAGTCCAAGTTGTTACTCTAAATTAATTAATTTCTGTATTAATTTTGAATAGAACTTACTAGTTTTAGTCCACAGTGCCAAAAAGTCCAAAAGTAAAAAGCTCATAAGCCTTTGATTTGATTTGAAGCAAATTTTATAAAGGTCCGTCCATAAGAGCAAATATGTTAGCTTGAATTTGTGGATGAGACCTCGCTCCCATCATGCATATACCTATCAAAAGTGTTTTTCTGTTTCCAAAATAGGAGAGATTTACCTGACTGCAATTTCCAGCCAGTATAGCCAAAGGTTGAATTTGATTGGTTGCCCAAGAGTAGGCCAATCACGGCGACCAATGAGATCTAAGTGTGATTGACCTAAGCTCATAAGCCTAGGGATCCAGGCCTTATATATAGGAGAACAAATGCTGTCTTCTGATTGGCTAAAAGACCAATCTAATTTCTCACATGATTGACATTAAAATTCTAACTCTAACTAATAAATTACATTTTCCAACAAAAGCAAGAAAACCAAAAATTTTCATCAAAAACAAAATAAACCAATGTTATCTATGTAAAATCATGCACCCTAACATCTAAGTCTATACAAACAGATAATTCTCGAAAGCAATTAAAATAGCAGCTATTTCTCTCCCTCCAAAAATGGGGAAAAACCAAGATGGCTGACTAAAATGAGTGGTCACTTCAAAGAGCTGTTTTTGCCAATTGCAACAAATTAAAGGTCTTTAAAAACAAAGCCTTACTATTTAAGAACTTAGCTCTAAAACCATTTCCCACTAGCTTCCTGTTAACATACTAAACAAGCTGATTTTCATTTACCAAGCACATGTTACATAAAAATACAGCCTAGCACAGAGAAAAGAAAGAGAGAAAATTAAATTGCAGACAAACTCCTGCATGTTAAGTTGTGAAATTCCTCACAAATAAAGGTTTTTAATATATATAATAATATGGTAGCCTTAAGATTATGCTGACTGCCTCAAAATGATGATTTGATGCATTCTTCTATTTGGTCTATTTTAAGCATCCGACCAAAATCACTTAGAATGGAGTTTCACAAAACTCTCAATAAATCAACACAATTAAGCACTAAGACTCTCCATAAGTAAATGAAATTAATATATACATAAGATACAGTCATTACTTGCAGAATAATAAACCAAATTAGCAATTAAGAAAGGATTTTCAAGTTTGGCAATTTTGAGTTCCGACTTGCAAACTCAATCTACAGTATTGCCTCAAATTATTCCCTTTCTATGCATGAAACTTTCAGAAAAGTAAGATAACAAAATTACGTACTAGTCTTGTTCCCTGTATGGATAGGGGCAGGTAACACCAGACTAAATTACGTACCTACAAATGGTACTTTATGCACCAAAATAATTGTTACGTCATCATATGTACGTAAAAAAACAAAAATAATATCAAACAGGGAATGCCACGTACCAAAAACGCAGCCTCCCCAAAACGAACCAAAACGTAACACAATTTTTCAAGTTCTCAACACTAGTTACTAGTTTGATAAGATTTATGTTTTTTAATATACTATATTTCATGCACTGTTTCCAGTCTATTTTATATTATTTTGCTTTGTACACTGGGGCAGTAAAATCGGCGCTGGATAGAAGACTGGCTTTAGAACAAAACAGTGAAATATTAATTAGTAAAAGGGATATTTCGGGGCCTGGTGACCAGGCTATAGGAAAGGCAATATGAGCGTTTGGAGACTTAGTGTTTACAAACAAAGCATCGATAATGCCGACGCCGTCCCCAAAGCACTCCGAACCAGGCAATTCGAATGCGCTACTTGCATGTTCTGGCCGTTTCTTGAGCACAATCTGAAGCTCAGCACGAAATCACGCTCAAGTAATATGAAGTAAATTCAAGCTACATTGTTTTACAATGTCGGGTTCCACAACAATAATCGGAAGGTCTCTTTTTGTATCTTTATAATTAAACCGGACTTTGTTAATAAATAAAACCGGGATTGACTTCATATTGCTTGAGCATGATTTCGTGCTAAGCATGATATTGTGCAGAAGAAACGTTTATAAGTACGGGGCCTGTTCTGTTCATTCTGCAGATGAAAACAGTTACATTCACGATCGAGCACTGATCCGCATACTTTCATAGAAAAGATGGAAGTAATTCATAAAACATGGGACAAGCTTGAGTTATAGTTCTTAAATATAACCCTTGCTCTCGATGTCCTCTAATGTTTGTTCAATGTATGTAATGTAAACTTAATCCCTTACATAGTCTTGAAGTTACATAATTTAAAAGGGAGATGATTGTGTAGAGATATGCTTCTAAGCAGGAACCTAGAATCAATGTATATTCTAGGTTCCTGTTCTGAGATAATGCAATTCCTCCAAATATCTTCTATCACTATGTGCTATATAAATTTAATCTGTTTCATTGTTTCGTAATTCTGTTTCGGCCAGCATAATTTTATAAGATAAAGGGAGATAGATGAAATGGGTTGTCTATAGTTTTCGTTCTTAGCAAATGAACTCTCTCAAAATAGCATCTACTATGGAATGCCGGTAGGGACATGCAAATTTGCTTATTTGCCAACTGCTGAATTGCTTATTTGCCAATTGCTGATTTGCTTATTTGCGAAAACGGAAATCATAAAACCATGTAAACTTGGCAAAAAAGCAAATAAGCAAATTGTCAAATAAGCAATTCAAAAATAAGCAAATCAGCAATTGGCAAATAAGCAAATCAGCAATTGGCAAATAAGCAAATACGTAAATTAGCAATTAACAAATAAGCAAATTAGCAAATCAGCAATTAACAAATAAGCAATTCAGCAATTGGCAAATAAGCAAATTGGCAAATAAGCAATTCAGCAGTTGGCAAATAAGCAAATTAGCAAATCAGCACTTGGCAAATAAGCAAATTGGCAAATAAGCAAATCAGCAATTGGCAAATAAGCAATTCAGCAGTTGGCAAATAAGCAAATTGGCATGTCCCTACCGGCTTTCCGGTTTATGGAAAGCCGGTAGGGACATGCCAATTTGCTTATTTGCCAACTGCTGAATTGCTTATTTGCCAATTGCTGATTTGCTTATTTACCAATTTGCTTATTTGCCAACTGCTGAATTGCTTATTTGCTTATTTGCCAACTGCTGAATTGCTTATTTGCCAATTGCTGATTTGCTTATTGGCCAATTTTCTTATTTGCCAATTGCTGAATTGCTTATTTGTTAATTGCTGATTTGCTAATTTGCTTATTTGTTAATTGCTAATTTACGTATTTGCTTATTTGCCAATTGCTGATTTGCTTATTTGTCAATTGCCAATTGACAATTTGCTTATTTGCTTTTTTGCCAAGTTTACATGGTTTTATGATTTCCTTTTTCGCAAATAAGCAAATCAGCAATTGGCAAATAAGCAATTCAGCAGTTGGCAAATAAGCAAATTTGCATGTCCCTACCGGCATTCCATAATCTACACCCACAATGAAATATTAACTAAATCGTTTATACAGCTTTAGACTTATACTCTGGACAAGCGTCAAAAAATCGTGTTTCTTTTTCACTGCACTTTATCTCAATGCATGGAGTATCCACACTCCGGACAAGCATTTTACATAACGGGGGATACTTAAAAATGTAGTAAGCTAGAGTTATGGTTCTTTGTCATTGCTTTTCTACAGAATGACATCTATCAATGTATTGGTTACCAACTCAATCCCTTTCAGGGAACGGGGGAAGCAGCTGCTGTATGCCCTCCCTTCTGGCAACATCAAAACTTTTCGTTCTTTTTTTTGGCATAGAAACATGTACTTTTTTTTGAGTACCTGAAAATCAAAAGTCAGATACGATACGATATGAGCTCAATCATAATGGGGCTCTTCACATGGAATAAGAAATACTATAATTCCAATTTTTGCTGAATGTTTTGCAAAAAAAAAAATTGTTTGTTTGTTTCAGTGAAATATCAATTTTATTTCACAAGTGAACACCAAAAATTGATATTTTCACGAGCGGCTACGGCGAAAATATCATTTTTTGGTGTTCACTTGTGAAGTAAAATCGATATTTCACTAAAACAAAAAAATATCCTCTATGTATTAAGTTACATTTTACATGTTTATGATATTCAAGTGCAATATGCAGTGCATATTATTATTGATAATATGCCACAAAATGTGTCGAGTAAACTCCGTTTATAAGGGACTATTTACATGTTTTCCTTACATCCGGAGTTTGTTATATCCATTTTACATTTTCATACGAAATTTTGAGCCTGTGACATAATTTTTAACATAATTTTAATGGGCAGAGATCCACTAGACAATGCTGCATGCTAAATATTTATGCCCTTGGCCTTCCGGTTTTAGAAGAATACTTTCTGTTGACATGGCAACCAGTTCTGCATGGAATGGAATTATTTCAGCAAACTTATAGAGCTTCATGCAAGGAAAATAGCGTCAAATGTCATCAACATTGGCCTAGTCGTTTCAGAGAAGATCTTATAGAGCAAAACGTGAAAGGACGTACAACGAATGACGGACTCCGGGCGGTGAGCGATCGTAATAGCTTAGTTTATACTAATCTATTTTAGGCCGATTGTGAAACAAGTTATACAACTTATATCAATCACTCTCGAAACCTCATTCCTGATGGTATCCATCGCCGCGAGGGTATGAGAGAAGAGAAGCCAGAAAATAATAGCTTACCCTTGCGCTTTGTTACAGGTGAGCTTATAAAAGCTTTTAATATGTCCATACAGCATGATGTTTGAAAAAGTTAGAAGAGCGATCCATTTCGAGGCAAAATACATGCATTTGATTAAAAATATTCTGAGTGGTTGTTTTGTTTTTTTTTTGATCCTTTTATAAACAGAGTGGGAAAGACTCTACTTGATCAACGACACAATGCAACATAAAAGGTAAAACTCTTGTTCTGAGTGTGTTGTATTCCTACAAAATGACAGGCCTATTTCAGACAGGAACTGTTAAGGAAATATAATTTAACATACAAAGTTCAGGAATATTGATATTCCCAACCGAAAAGAGATGCGTTGTGAATTATTTCAGGATGGAAAAATGCCTGTACATGAAATAGTCAGGGGCCATACCTCTGGTATAAATGAGTGCATCGCAACGACAGTTAGAATGCAGCATTCACCTATATACCTATATATTCATATATAGATTACTGTCAAGTGACATACCAGCGTTTGAATGGAACACAGCGTTCCAAGCTTCCTCTAGCAGCGTTGTTCACAATTAGCCGTTCAAAACATGCTCCGTCGTTCCAGTTAGCCATTTGTTCTCATCTGTGTAGGGTTAACGCACGTTTTTTCGTGTTATAACATCTGCAGAATCCCGAGGGATGGTTGGTGCCCGAGCCCGTTAGGGCGAGGGCACCAACATATCCCGAGGGTTTCTGCAGGTGTTGTAACACGAAAAACGTTCGTGCTCTATTCAAGCATAAATAACATAAACAATCATAAAAATAAAAATGAAACGCTCTTACTGGTACGATGTTCAATAATGCGCGGGACAACGTCCGTGTTGTTTACGTCATATTTATGACGTCACCAGCGGTTTTTAAGCCCGGCACTGTTGACGCCGTACATGATGTAAGACTTGGGAGACAGGTCCATTGTTTACAATGGCCCTGTACTGCGCATAAATGAAAACGGGTTATAACGGCGCGTGAATCTCCCCGTTAACACACGTTTTTTCTCCTGTTAAAACACCGGCAAAATGGGCAAAAACAGCACATTTTATGCTAGAATGCAAGTTTAAACGTTTCTATCTTCGTCAATCATTGGCTAATGAACCTTATACTTCATGGTAGTATCAATGAGGGTTCAGATTTTAGGATAGCATGCTAAAATACTACATTATTCGTAAATCTGAAATATTGGTAGGCCTTTTCCGACTGAAATTGATATTTTAGACGGTTTTGCGTTTCTTTACTCGGCGTAATTGCTTGTTAGTTCAATGATATTCCAAGAAAAATACATTGGCGTGTAGATATTTTATTGCTTTCAAAGTATGTGCAGGTTACCTGTTCATAGAGACACATATTTTTTTTTAAACAAAGAAAATGCTTCACCACCAAGCTAAAACAGCTGCTCCGAAATCGAGATGCCCTCAGAATTCAAAGCTGTGATTATTCTAGTCCTTAGATACCAACGTTTGTCGGTTGTACATCAAGGAGTTGAAGTATCATCTAATCTTTCATGGTCCCAACTTGTAAACAAAAATTATTAGTAAATCTAGTCAGAGTTTATGGTTTTTAAAGAGAAATTTACATTCTGTCAAGAAAACAGCTAGGAAGTAGCATATGATACTATTGTTAGACTTACTTTAGGATATATTCTTCAGCTGTATGGTGATTCTTACAAACAGAAAGATAAAGATAAAATATAAAATGTTCAAAAGCAAGCTGCTCGTTTTGTAACCAAAATAGGGCACAGTAGGCCTAACTCATATTATGACTGCGCTTAAGTGGAACACCTTAGAAAGTAGAAGGATTTTTAGTAGACTCCGTTTGTATAAAACAGTGGTAAACAGTCATGTTGAAAATAAACCAAAGGCAGTACCTTACACTTCTAAGACAATCCAGGCATTTCCACTGTCTTGCATACCATATTCCACCAACATCAGTTGACTTACAAATTTTCATATTTTCTAAGAACAGTAGAACAGTGGAACACACTTCGATCGCATGTTGTCAGTGCTGACTCTATCTCCGGATTTATGTCAGCACTGGCTGCATCGATGCATTCTCGTATTTAGCAGAGCATTCATTGTATAATTTCATTTTAGCTCGGCATGTTGAACCCATAAATCTGATCACACTTGCGTTTTTGCTGTTTTAACCCTTCTGTTTACCAACCTCTTATTCTGTACAGATACAGGAACATAGTATGATTAAGAGCAATTAATTATTAGCAATTAATTAAGTGTAAGTTTGGTTATATTTTGCACTGTCGTGACACTTATACTACCATGCAGAGTCCTTGGTGGACTGAGTAGCTGTACTGGAAGGTCTGGTAGCTCACCGTTTTAACCCCCACGCATTCCCAATATAATTCAGTTTTGACTGCTACCCAATACTAGAGAAGAAGAAGAAGTGCTGCACATCAACATGATCAATTAGTATCCGGAAGACTGCAGCCTATTCTATTCTGTTCAATTCACGTTCAATTCTATTCTATTCTATTCCGTGTATCACGTGGTTTATACAGTCTACTTTAAAACTATCGTAGAAAAGACATTCAAATACACAAATAACTAAACAGTGTCATATATAACCTTATTCTAGTAATTAAATACCAAAATATGTAATTTTTAAAATAAAAAATATAAAAATGTCAAATTATTCACTTCCCCTTGGAAAAACATGGCTGCTCTGACGCCATGTTCACAATGACAAAGACATAAAAAATCAGGATTTTATCCTGATGTGTGCATTTAATGAAACCAAAAATCCATGTGATATCAAGTTTATATATCAAAGAAAGTCGTTTTGTACAGTGGGGGTTGAAAGCTTCAAAGAAATTTGGAGCTTTCGCAACTGAATTTATGGAATAATATGAATCTGGACTCGCTATCATTTGCTTTAGCAGAAATCAGTTATTCGGTGGCAAATCTCACAAAGAAAAACTTCAGATCTAGTGTAGCAGAAATAAATCATGTAAATATATATCATTTTGTCACTTAATATTGAGAGAAAACATGCGAGAGACGCGTTGTTGTATCGGATTCGTTTTCGTACTCAACTATGTTCGACCCATGTGACTACTACTGGGTTATTTACATGTAATATCGACAGACTAACTGCGGATCAGGATGTGATTTGTATATATTTTTAGGAATAAAGTTTGTGTATTTATATTGTTGCACTTTGGTTGTCATTGATTTTTTAGATGTACCTAAACAGGTCTATTATATCGCCCGATTTGTGTATCAATATATCTGTGTATCATACACAAATCAGTGTATCTGGTTATACACAAATTGGTGTATACAGAAAATGATAAAGCTGATTCTCAGGTAAGGCAGAAAAGTACGCTTTGTGCATTACACACATAAATGTAATCATGATACTGGTTGTGATTCAATAATCACATTTGTAAACAGGCTTGTAACATTGCCCGATCGGGCTTAAGAGCCCAATCAAGCTTTTATTGCCCGATCAGGCTTAAATTTATCAATAGAAATTATCTTTTTTGTAAATAGTTTGTTAAGTATTTTATAGATAACTTCCTAAGTCCTATAATATGTTACATGCAACATTTCAGTATGCTAGAAGTCAACATCACCCAACCATAATCAGCCACTTTCTGCGCCAGAATTCTGGCACTTTTACTTTCACTTTCCATGTACTTTTAATGTAAAATAAGCTAAGAGTTTTGAGCAAAAAAGTGTAAGTTTTATTTGGATAAAAAGAAGGTATTTATAACAAGGGAACACCAGCTGAACGTATGTAGGACTTTCAAAGCAATTCATTAAATATTTCTTGAAATATTTATATAAATCTTAGTTTCTTTTCATAAATTTAAGCCCAATCGGGCAATAGAAGCTTGATTGGGCTTCTAAGCCCAATCGAGCAATGTTGCCAGCCTGGTAAAGTAGTGTTGCGTTTTTGCCTTTTATGTAAAAGTCACATTATGAACAAGGTCATGTTTTATAAAAATGTTATTTCACCTCTGTTAAATTCCCATTTGATGTTGCCAATATAAGTAAATGAAATAATGAAGAAAACAATACAATTTAAAAGTACACATTTGATCAATATCCCGATTTGTGTATTACCAGATACACTGATTGGTGTATGACACTCAGATCTGTATATGATACACAAATCAGGCGATATAATAGACCTGCTAAATGTTCAACAGGCTGGTAACACTGCCCCGAAACCAGACGTTTCGGCCTCAGCAAAATTATGATGACATTTCGGCCTCATTTTATGTCCATTTCGGTCGACGTAATTTAGATTTGTGCATGGTTTTAAATGTTTTTTTTTGTGTTTTATATTTGTTTTTGTGAAAAGATTTTTTGTTTTATGATGATACAAATAAATAAGTTAAACTATATAATTTGAATTTTTATGGTCTTTATAACATAAATTATCAATTTCTGTACAGTAGGGATATTCAGGAGCATTTGGACTGATAATAAATAAAGGAAAAGTTGCGGATCGTTAATTTTCTGTCGTCAGGATTTGAAATTCTCCAAAAATAAAAATTACCACCGGCAATTGTTTAATTCTAATTTGCCATTGACACTTTCAGCCATGATGTATTATGGTATGATTAAAATAATGCATCCCATTTGAGAGTTGTGGCGGAAACATCATGTGGCCGAAATGTCATGGGGCAGAAACAGCAGTAATTTCATTGCCCTGTCGGGCTTTGAAGCCAAATCAAGCTTTTATAATTAGCCCAATTTGGCAATGTTACCAGCCTTTTCAAGGTCCACTAACACCAAATTGAATTTTCTTTTAAATCTTTGATTGTAACAGGGAAATACAGTTGGAAACTGGCTTCTAAAACTTTACAATAGTCCTAGAGTATTTCCCTGTTTGAAATACTACTGCAGAAAAATGAGTGAATGTTTGTGTATTTCCTTTGATTGACCTGGGTGGTCTTTTTGTCCTATTTTGTTTTACTTTAGCTTTATTGAATATTGTTAACAGTCAGAGATTTGCTTTGCACATCATTGGAAGTGCAGTTCTTCAATTATAATTCATAATAGTCATGCTTATGTACAACCTATTTACAGCCTCATATTTTGAACACAATATGGTCACATTCGATGCAGTATGTCATATTTTTCCATCTGAGAAGATGCCTGTTACGATTCCAGATTTAAAAGAAAATTTGATTTGGTGTTAGTATTGGACCTTTAATATTCTGTTTTTTTGTCCTACATTTTGATGAACATTATCATATATATCAGTCTTGACACTAAGAATTAAATATATTAACAGTTGGTGAGTCAACACGGAGCTGAGGCAGATAGGCACCTGTTTCGTTGCTTGTTTTCTCATGTCGACTTCAGTAGTGATGGTAAAAGTGCTGGGAAAGATTTCCATCAGGTAATAGGCATACATGTTAATCACTTCCTGTTGTCTTACTTAAAATTGTTCCAGTGATACTTTTAATATGATGGGAAATTTCAACATGCTTTGGCCTTTATTAATTAATTTCTTTTCTGTGGACCATGTAAAGTATTAAGTATCTGCAAATGTTACAAAGTGGTCACCCCTTATATTTGGACAGTATAAAGACTTTTTTAAGTAAATGAAAAAGAAAGTTGATAAGAAGCTGCTATGCAGGCCAGAGGATGCTCTAATTATGGGACAGCGTTTCTCTCGGAGGAGAATAAGGCTACATGCACTTGATAGAAGTTGAAAATGAAATCAAAGATGACTTATAAGGGTACCTCTGTAATAAGATAAAACATACATGTATGTAATTTGTCATTTCAGACCCAGTTTTTAATACAGGAGTGTAATTCACTTTTGACGAAGCCAAACTTTGTTTCAACATTGTGTTTTGCCATAGATAGTCCTTTGCACCATCAGAAGGTAAGAATGTACTTTAAATGCTATGTGTAACCACTTGTTACTTAGTTGTTAGATGAGTTCATTCGCTTTCATTAACACTTAATGCTGTATACACCTTTTTCTTAGCATATCCATCAACACTGTAATGAGGAATTACATGTATTGATGCCATGCTGATATATTGTGTGGTATGTTTTGTGAGAAATGCTTATAACAGTGGGTTGCATTTAGTGAATATAAACTCAGAAGTTGTGAAGATGCATGGGATAACACATTGGCTGCTTATCTCATAGGTGGCAAGTTTGAGCCTCTGTTGAGGCGTTCTCGCATTCCTGTAAAGCACTAGCTCTGATTTTTTCCCAACAAGGTAGAATCCAGTGACAGTTACTGAATAAGATTAATGGTTTCTTTGCACTCTGAATTCTAAGCAACCCTAGTTTGTTTAGGAAGGTATTCAAGGTAGTGATATTGTGATGATGTTTTTCAGACGTTAAAGCCATCAGTGCACCTGTTCTCACAGATAAGTAAGATACTTCGTTTGACGCGTGTGCAGGAAGTTGTGTTTGGTCTTGCACTTCTTAACTCGTCAAACGCTGAAATCAGAGCTCACGCCACACAGTTTGTGAAACACAAACTTCCGGATTTACTTCGGTCATACGTAGATGCAGGTAAACTATTTGTTACAATATGTTTGAATAATTTGCCATTATAATGGTGTTTCTAAAGCCTGCCTGTACTGATTTGGAAGTCTGAGAATAAATGATTGGCATAAATGTTTGAAAATATTCGCTAGTGGATAAAGTGAAATAAAAAATATGACATTTGATGAAAAGTGGAGAAAAACATTTCAGTAGACTTTTGCCAAATCATAACTGTTTGGCTCCAGATTGAATATGAATTATAATGACTGGAAGTGGCATTGAAGTTTAAGACCTGTGGTGCAATGCCATAAGCAGTAACTAAGATATTGCAATAATGCGTATGAATGTTAATGATGATACATATTTTTGGGCTGTTTATTTTAAGATTCGACAGTAAGACAGGAAGGTGGTCTTCAGGATATTGCTATTGAAGTTTTGCATCTGCTGCTTGCCAACCTTGTACATTCAAAAGAACAGTTTGGTATTGGTGTAGATCAGAAAGAAGCTTTCCTCAAGACCCTCAGAAAAGGTAGGTGTGGAGTGGAAGAGAGAACAATCATAGAGGTTGTGAAGGAAGTTATAGCTGGTTTTGTAAATGTGCCTTTCTGTGGATTAAAAAAAGGTTGGGAAAAGTGCAAGCATAACTGAAGTTCAAGTGTCGCTGTTCAATTGGATTGATTTATATCAATATCTAATAAGGTAATAAAAGTTCTAAATACGAAACAAAATTTCTCTGTTTACAGATTTCCCTCGGGATCGTGTTCCAGTGGTTATTGGACCATTACTATACCCAGAAACAGAGGATATCTCAGTGGATAAACTTACATTTGTCACCAGTATGCCGAAAACACATGTAAGTAAGAATTACAGGACATGTATTTGGCAACTCCCGATCCATATGAGGACTTCTTCTAAATGACTTGCATGCAAAGAAATGTTGATTTTCTGACCAGTCTTATCAGAGAACTTGTAAAGTATACAATGTCAAAGTATTCGTAAGTTTTAAGAACTGTAATTCAGTGATGGGAAAACAGGGTTTCAACCATTGACAAGTATGTTCATTTTAATTTTAAAGGATGTGCATTTCTCTGAAGTTTATATTCTTGACATTTTAAAGATAGAAAGGGAAGTACAGAATTTATCTTCATTATGTTATATACATTAAATCTAGTGAAATATATGTTATTTATTTTGTTTGTTCTTTCAGTTGGATGCCTCATTGGCTGATATGATTCTGGAGTCAGGCTTTTCCTGTACTTCCACGTAAGTCCTTTCATGCAGCTATTTTCAACTTCCACTTTTGTGTATTTACTTATACTAGCTTAGTCTTCAATTAAGATATTACATGGTAAATGGTTAAACCTTTTAGGCTTTAATGTGTCCGGTCTTGACTTTAGACCAGAAGTTTTCTTTCAATTATGCAACTCTGTTTGTCCATATGAATATATTAAGGTCTTGTCACTCAAACTAATTGATTTACCTGCTGTGTAGGTTTTGCTTATATTTATTCACTATAGGAATCTACTTTGTTCAGTAAGTTACCAGTATAAATGCTTTATACTTGTCGTATGTTGAAAATTCTGTCTCCTGTAGTAAATAATGATTATATTGTTGACAGGATTGAAGAATGTCGGAATATGTTAATGCAGTTTGGTCAGAGAGACATCAGCCCTAGTGTTGTAGCACATGTCCTTGGAATGATGGCTAAGGCACCGTCTGCACTCTCAGACCAGCCGACACAGGTAACTTAACAGTTCACTGTTCAACATTTTGAGACATCATATCTTAGATAACCACCACCAACACTGATATAGAAACAGTGTCTTGAATGCCTGCAAGTCTCTTAAGATTAATATGTTGTCATGCAAGTTTGTTCTTGAAAATGGTTGACTATGGATGGAAAGAAATTTAGTCTTCTGTTGTTAGAATGTTTTGTTCTGTGTTAGACAACACGGTGTTTTGTGCCAATGCAGGCTTCAGTAGTAGTGATATTGAAAAATAGAAATTACGCAGTTTGAAAATTAAGTAAATTACAAAGAAAAGCATTTTAAGAGAAACGACGTAAAGTCTGATAAGTTAAGGACTTTTAAGTAACACTGCTAGTTTTTATAGTTGTTTTTTTTTACAAAGGAAGAATTGATGACAAAAGGCCATTTTTTCAGCAAAATCATGTTAAGTGATAATAAGTCATTTTACCAGTAGCTGTACTATATTTAGTATACTAAGTTCTGTAATTTTCAGACGAGTGTAGCCCCTGGCAGTGGTTGGAATGATATGAAGGACAAGATGGACCAGCCAGGTGTTAATATGTGGAATGTGGAAAACTTTGTCCAAGTTGTGCAGGATCTGGTAGGTTTATTTAAATCTTTACGCTTTGTTTTGCAAAATTTGATTTTGAAGTATCAATGGAGAACAATAAATGTAAAGGATATTTGCTACAGTTTCATATATGTACAATGTGTATAGGTCAACAGACTTGATCTTGTATAAAATTAAATGCTGTGTTAAAGGGCATATGATTTAAAATCAAGGCCAGTGACCTATGATTATTATTTCAGATTTCTGTTTCTAACATTGTCTAACTTGATTCTCAAAGTGCCAACTTTGAAGAAATTCTATGAATTGAAAAGTTTGGCCTTGTATACATACAGGAAATGGTAGCAAATGTCTTGAAATTTAATCAAAAACCTGGAAGTCTTTACAGTCAATGCCAAATTATGTGTATGACTAACTAAATAAATCCTGCATTTAAAATGGAGATAATACTGAAAGAGAAGAGATCAAACTCTTGTAGCATTCGAAGTTTTTCAACCAAATTAGAATAGAAGAAAGTTGTATTTCTTACCTGTGACTGATTATTCTGCAGGCACCACACTTGGCTTGGCGGGATGTGGTTGGGGAGCTTGACTACTCTACGTTTATGGTGGCTAACAAAAGAGGCTTGCGTCTCCTTATGAAGGGTCTTATTCAGGGACTGCAGGAGATATTCCCGGTGGAGTATATATACAGACAATGGAAAAACACTGAAGGGCAGGTAGGGAATGCTAGGGATTGCATTTTAATTAGTGATGTGTGATTTATGTTTGAAACTAAAGAGATGTGAGTTTTCTTGGTGTTTGAGTCTTGGTAAAAATATTCCTTCAGTAAAAGTAAAGAAAGTTAAACTTTGATACATAAATTGTGACTCTGTTGCAAATCAAAATTTGAATGAAACAAATGTGTCTTGACTGGAATAAACATGCTGTTAGTTTGAATCTTACAGGTGCTAGTAATAGATGAGCATTGTTTATCAGAAATGTTGATAATTAATGTTCTTGTATTTCAGTTATCTTTCATAGTGCAGTCATTACGTAACCCCGATGTGTTCTGTTTTGCTGACTATCCATGTCATGCTGTGGTAATAGACATTCTAAAAACGGCGCCAGATGACGAGAAACGTGATATAGCTGTCTGGTAAGCAGTTAAAGTCATATTGGTAACATCAGGATGTCGGTTGATTTCACATCATATACATTTTCTTAAATGTACATGTCTTATACTCCTGTTTGGACAGAACCATGATGCTGTGAAAATCAATGTGTTAAATAGTGAAAATTAAAATTGCTTTATCATATGAGAATGGTCTCAGAAGCAGAAATAAAATACATGCCTGGAGCAGGTAAGGGTTAAAACAAGCTAGGTTTCAGTAGATGGAAAAAGGAAGCAAGTTCTTTGTCACATCCATAGAAAAAATGTTTACTCTCAATCATTTTCAAAATTATAGTGTACCCCAGTACCTTCCCGACTCTGCAACCTTTGTTCATTATGTCTCCCCCACCTCGGGGGGAGACATATTGTTTTTGCCCTGTCAGGCGTCCTTGGTCCGTCAGTCCGTCCGTCCAGGTTCGTCGCTTGGACGATTACCAGCTCTGAGTTCCTTTTGACCTACAGCTCTCAAACTTCATAGGATGAATGGTCTTATTGAGCAGATGATCCCTATTGTTTTTGGGGTCAGTAGTTCAAAGGTCAAGGTCACAGTGACCGTTGGTCAATTACTTTCCCGCCGGATGATAACTATTGATTCCTTTTGACCTACAGCCCTCAAACTTCACTAGGATGATTGGTCTTATAGAGCTGATGATCCCTATTGTTTTTGGGGTCAGTAGGTCATAGGTCAAGGTAACACTGACCGTTGGTCAATTGCCTGTCGGATGATAACTAGTGTTCCTTTAGACCTACAGACCTCAAACTTCATAGGATGATTGGTCTTATAGAGCAGATGATCCCTATTGTTTTTGGGGTCAGTAAGGTCAAAGTTGGTCACAGTGACCGTTGGTCAATTTCTCATTTCCGGATGATAACTAGAGTTCCTTTTGACCTACAACCCTCAAACTGGGGGAGTCCGCCAGTCCGCCCGTCCATTCTTCGTTCCTCCGAGGATAACTAGAGTTCCTTTTGACCTACAGCTCTCAAACTTCATAGGATGAATGGTCTTATTGAGCAGATGATCCCTATTGTTTTTGGGGTCAGTAGTTCAAAGGTCAAGGTCACAGTGACCGTTGGTCAATTTCTCGTGCCCGGATGATAACTAGAGTTCCTTTTGACCTACAGCCCTCAAACTTCATAGGATGATTGGTCTTATAGAGCTGATGATCCCTATTGTTTTTGGGGTCAGTAGGTCAAAGGTCAGGTATACTGACCGTTTGTCAATTTTCTGTTTCCGGATGATAACTAGAGTTCCTTTAGACCTACAGACCTCAAACTTCTTAGGATGATTGGTCTTATTGAGCAGATGATCCCTATTGTTTTTGGGGTCAGTAGTTCAAAGGTCAAGGTCACAGTGACCGTTGGTCAATTTCTCGTTATAATTTGGGGTCACTAACTCAAAGGTCAAGGTCATAAGGGGGGAGACAAGTTTTTTTGTGAAAAACAATCTCTAGTTAGTCTCTTGGTTTATTTAAACCTTATTAAAAAAAAATTCTAGGAAATCCTTGGACTTAGTTGAAGTGCTACTGAGGTTGTCAGAGGTTGGACATTACCAGCAGGTGTCTGAGTTGTTTAAATTTCCAGTGCAGAATTGTCCAGATATGCTAGTCCTTGCATTACTGCAAATAACGGTATGAATTTTACATGACTGTGTCAATTATGTGCTACTGTTATACTTTATAGTCATTCATTAATTTTATGCATTAAGTCAATGGTAAATTTTTTTGATTTTTGTTGCACTTTTAGCTGAGAGAACTCCTGTAACTGCATAAATTGTGCTAGTGAGAGTTTAGAGAATTTTGCAGATTTTTTGTAAAGTAGTAGTTATTTGTTCTTAAAGCTGAGGTATAACTGTGTAAGAATGAATGTCATAATCAATAATGATGTGTTCTCTCATAACAGCCAACATGGAACACCCTGAAACAAGAATTAATATCTACCCTGATGCCATTGTTCCTTGGCAACCATCCAAACTCGGCTGTGGTTCTCCATTATGCCTGGCATTGTCAAGGTCACTCCAGCACCATACGTACCCTCATTATGCACTCAATGGCAGAATGGTACATGCGGGGAGAACCCCATGATCAGACACGTCTCTCCAGGATCCTGGATGTAGCTCAGGACTTGAAAGCTCTGTCAATGTTGCTGAACGCCACACCATTTGCATTTGTGATCGACTTGGCCTGTTTGGCCTCCAGGAGGGAATATCTCAAACTTGACAAGTGGCTGAGTGATAAAATTAGAGAACATAGGGTAAGTGCTCTTTTGACATTAAAGTTCCAGGTGCACAATTACAAGTAGCTCTGTTTTACCAAGTAAGATGTCTTAATGGCTGAAATGACCTTTATTTGTATAATACATTCCTAACTTTGCTGTTTAAATTGATAAGTATATGTTAGAAATATGGCACAGAATTTTTTTCAATGATATTGCAAAATATAAGAACGGCTTTCTGGAAGGACTTGAATACGATAGAAAGGCATGTATCAACATTTATTTAGAGTATATAGAATTTTTCTATATCAGTAAACTAAAAGTGATCCTGCGACTTAAAATAGTTGTGCCATTCTGAAAGAATACTTTTAGCTATAGTCCTTAAGTATTTTCAGTCATTGTAAATTCCTGTTGGGCGGTACTTTTATGCTACTGAAGGGTGGCATATTAAAATCGCATCGTCAGTGCGTCCTCACACATTCGTGTCTGGACTGTAACTTTGTCATGCATTGAAGGATTTTGAAATAACTTGACACAAATGTCTAGCACATCAAGACGACATGTCGGGTGCAAGACCCACGTCCCTACCTCAAAGGTCAAGGTCACACTTAGAGTTTGAAGGTAATGGAATCCTGTATATATGCACACATTCATGTCCGGACTGTTACTTTGTCATGCATTGAAGGATTTTAAAATAACTTGGCACAAATGTTCAGCACATCAAGACGACGTGTCACACGCAAGACGCGTGCAAGACCCTTGTGCTTTCCTCAAAGGTCAAGGTCCCACTTAGAGTTGGAAGGTAATGGAACCTTGTATATATGCAAACATTGCTGTCTGGACTAGAACTTTGTCATACATTCAAGGATTTTAAAATAACTTGGCATAAATGTCTTGCACATCAAGACGACGTGTCGCGTGCAAGACCTACGTCCCTACCTCAAAGGTCAAGGTCACACTTAGAGTTTGAAGGTAATGGAATCCTGTATATATGCACACATTCGTGTCCGGACTGTAACTTTGTCATGCATTGAAGGATTTTAAAATAACTTGGCACAAATGTCTAGCACATCAAGCCAGTGTGTTGCATGGATTTTAAAATTACATACCACAATTATTGAGCACATGGAGAGGACAAAGACTGTGTGACACCTCTTTCGGGGGCACTAGTCACTTGTGAGGGACTGCTTTTGTTATAGAGTAGACTAAGCTTATGACATCTAAAAATGGCGCTCAGGTCCACTGTGATCAGTAAATGAACAACAGAAATAGAGTCAAGAATATTAGGACCCTCGTTGGACTGTAAAAAGTTTCAGGTTTTGTTGTTGATTTAAAGAGCCGTTTCTGTGTGAAAGTGTGCTGTTAACATAAAGAATATTGTAATTTTGAAACAATTCAGAGGACGAAAAAATTTACAGACTTAGTTATTATGAAGTTAGTTCTAAAAATGTTCTTAGGAATCTGGCATTTCAGAGTAGTTTTGGATAAAAAGTAATGCGATATTAGCTGCATTTAAGTTGCAAGCAAATAAGGTAAAGGGTGATAAAGAATGTGAAAGAATTGTTTGTTTTACCCATCGTGATTGTACTGTTTTACTTAGCCTTTTAGATAAGGAATATTTAGTCTAAATGTTGTCATTCACAGGGACCCTAAAGTTCATCACTTGATCTATTACAGGAGCCATTCATACAGACATGTGTAACATTTCTTAAGAGACGATGTCCACAGCTTGTTGGTGGATTTCCAAAGGATGATCTTCAGTCGAAGAGTCAGCAGCTGCCTCCAGAAACCATAGTTACCATGTTAACCTGTCTCCAAGCTTGTGCTAGGTTTGTGCATTTTTAGCTCACCTGGCTACACCAGGTTGAGCTTTTTTGATTGATGATTGCTGTCATCCGTCAACATTTTGATTCAAATGACATCTCCTCTGAAACCACTAGGCCAATGTTGATAAAACTATGCAGGAATGTTCCTTGCATGAAGCTCTACCAAAATTGTTTAAGGAATTCCATTCCATGCAGAACTCTGGTTGCTATGGCAACAAATAGGAAAAACTTCAAAAATCTTCTCTGAAACCACAAGGCCTAGAGCTTAGATATTTGGCATGTAGCATTGGCTAGTAGACCTCTACTGAGATTGTTCAAATTATGTCCCCCGGATCAAAATTGACCCCACAAGGGGGGTCACTTAGTTTCACATAGGTTTATATAGGAAAAACTTAAAAATCTTCTTCTCTGAAACCACAAGGCCTAGAGCTTAGATACTTGGCATGTAGCATTTGCTAGTGGACCTCTACCAAGATTGCTCACATTATGCCCCCGGATCAAAATTGACCCCGCACAGGGGGTCATTTAGTTTTACATAGGTTTATATAGGAAAAACTTAAAAAATCTTTTTCTCTGAAACCACCAAGGTTTAGAGCTTAGATATTTGGCATGTATTATTGTCTAGTAGACCTCTTCAAAGTTTGTTCACATTATGCCCCTGGGGTCAAAATTGACCTTGCCTGGGGGTGGTTCACTTCTTTTACAAAGACATATATAGGAAAACCTATTTGGTATATAACATTATCTAGTGATCTTCCACCAGGCAAGTGGACTAGTACCAAGGTGAGCAATGTAGGACCATCTTGGCCCTCTTGTTTCAAAGTCAGAACTCGTTTATGAAATATTGTAAAACTTGCATTGGCAGCCATAGTTAGTGAAGCATGAAACAGGCATCGGTATGTGTGGATTTAAACTTGTATAGGCTGGTGCTAATAAAAGAGTATTACAGACTATAAGGTGAAGTTGTTAAGGTCGCTGACTTGTAATCACAAAACCTTTCACCGATTTATAGCCATGGGTTTGAGCCCTACTGCTGTAATGACTCTTGATGTGAGAAATTTGGCAGTTTCTTACAGAGGAAGGATGTGTAGAACTGTTCCTTCCGATGAACAATGATTAGGTAAACTGCCTGCCTGTATATCACTGAAATACTGTTGAAAAATCAAACCAATCAAAATAGTTATTAGGAAGACTGTCTCCTTTTGAACATTTTTCACTAAGATAACTGTTTTTCAAGAGAAATTTCATCAGTTTTTGTGACAGATTCTATCCTATTGCAGTTCAGTAATCTACTTGTGCTGGGTTAGTATTGTTGTTTAAAAACTGAGCACTTATAAAAAATATTTTCTTGTACTTCTGCAAAGAACTAGGTCTACCATGTGTAGAAATCAATAATAGAGACACATGTTTCTATATATAACAAGAGAATGCAGTCTATAGTAACAGGAGCATCTCTGTTCTTTATTTGCAGCAATGTAAGTCAGGAGCTGTCCGAAGTGATTCTAACAATGATGGCAAGTGCCAGTGTGTTGATGAAGCAGAGACAGGCTCCTGTTGGTCCTAAACAACCCAACCCAGTGCCCCCTGGACCACAGATAGGCCCTGGTCCTACAGGGCAGGCGGGTGCTGGTCTTGGAGGTAATAATAACACAGGACTTGGTCTGGGACCCAACATGGGACAAACAAGTATTGGCTCTGGGCTAGGAAACAATGCTTCACAGGTACTTCAGGTAAGTCAATATTTTTCCTCATAAATTTTAAGAACTTTAAAGTGAATTTCATAAAACTTCTTGTTTAAAAAGACAGTTACATCTGAAATGAAGTGAAAACGTGTTGTCCGTAATATTAAAAACAAAAGGAGTGTCTTTTTTTATGCCGCCGAAGGGTGGCATATTAAAATTGCAACGTCTGTGCATACCCACTTACACATTCGTGTCCGGACTGTAACTTGTTCATGCATTGAAAGATTTTAAAATAACTTGGCACAAATGTCTAGCACATCAAGACGAAGTGTTGCGTGCAAGACCCACGTCCCTAGCTCTAAGGTCAAGGTCACACTTAGAGTTTGAAGGTAATGGATGCTTCTTTATATGCATACATTCGTGTCCGGACTGTAACTTTGTCATGCATTGAAGGATTTTAAGATAACTTAACACAAATGTCTAGCACATCAAGACGACTTGTCACGTGCAAGACCCACGTCCCTAGCTCAAAGGTCAAGGTCACAGAGTTTGAAGGTAATGGATTCCTCTATATATGCATACATTCCAGACTGTAACTTTGTGATGCATTGAAGGATTTTAAAATAACTTGACACAAATGTCTAGCACATCAAGCTGATGTGTCGCGTGCAAGACCCATGTCCCTAGCTCAAAGGTCAAGGTCACAGAGTTTTTAGGTAATGGAATACTGTTTATATGCATACATTTGTGTCCGGACTATAACTTTGTCATACATTGAAGGATTTTAAAATAACTTGGCACAAATGTTCAGCACATCAAGCTGATGTGTCGCATACAAGACCCATGTCCCTACCTCAAAGGTCAAGGTCACACTTAGTGTTTAAAAGAAATGGGATACTGTATGCATGGTAACTCTGTCATGCATGGAAGGATTTCAAAATTACATAACACATTTATTGAGCATATGGAGAGGACACAGACTGTGAGACACCTCTTTCGGGGGCATTCGTCACTTGTGAGTGACAGCTCTTGTTATCCCTTCAAGACTTTTTTGTAACATACATAAAGTTGTTGTATGTCTGAAATGTAAAGATACATGTACTTGCCAGTAAATGCATAAAAAAATGGGTTTTTAAATGACATTAAGGATATAAATGTATTTCCTTTTGCCAACAGTTGGATCAGGCTGACACGCTGGGGATTCCAAAGTCGTGGGGTGTTCCTGGCCAGGCAAGCACTGGTTTTGCTGGTCTTGGAGGGAGTTCAAACCCAACACCGGGATCACCTGCCAAAGGGTTTCCAACACCAGCAAGTTCTGGCTTTGGAGGAGGAATACAGAACTTGACTTCACAGTTACAAAGTAAGTTTAGTAGAATTAAATTGACTCTTGAGCACTTGAAACTTGCCCATCCGACCACATGTATTAAGCGACATTGGTAATAAGTGACCACTTTTGAATCCCCCTGAGTAATTTTATACTGTTTTACTATTGCATTAAGCAACTTTTGTCTAACGGGTGAATTGCCATAACGTCCAAATTGGGGTCAGAGGTGTCAAATCTCATACGGATTATTATCCATCCTTTTGTTGCAGGCGTTAATTGTCAGGTATTCTTACCGACTCAGTATTTTCATGTAGAAAGTAATTTGCATATTTTGGAAAATAACCAAGTGACATAAGTATGATTATTCTTGCAAAGTATTGTCATCCAATCATAAACCTCCGTTGGTGCCCCAAAGTCGTCGGGAAGCAAAGTCTTGTAACCTTGAAAACAGCCACTTGTTTACATGTTGGCCATTTCTAATAAAAACATCTTTATGAAGGATTTTTAGATTTCTGTAAGCAACGAGTGCTGCAACCGTGTCTAAGTGTGAAGTGTTGACACTTTTATGCATTTGATTTCTGTACTCAAATTGGAAAGACAATGTCAGTAAAACCAAGGGGAAATGGTTGTCATCTCCAGTGATGCTTTGTAAAAAGAGACCATTTTATTAAGCAACTGGATTTAGCTATTCCCTTGGGCGGTCTCTTCATACAAGTTTTCTTGTAAACAGAACTAATATATGAAATGAATAAAATCTAAAATAATGAAATAAATAGAAACTTAACTATGAAATAGATTACTAAAATACTTGCAATGAAGTAACAGTTGTTCATTTAATATCTCAGATATTTGACTCTTGCAAAATTACGCACAGAGAATTTACAAAAAATTTAACTTGCTTTATTACTTATTGAAATGTATCTCACTCACACCTGCAGTTTAAATTGTTTTAAGTTTTTCATTAGGTTATGAACAGAGGAGAATTTCAAATACATGTGTGTTACAAGAATTTGTACAAATCATTCTGCCCTCTAATGTAATTTTTTAGAGTAATATCACATTAATGGAAAAATTTTGCTTTCATTTCAAACTTTTAATAAGGGGAACTTTCATAAATGATTCAGATTGATTTACATGTAAAACTGGCATAATTTATTGTATTCTATAATTCACAAACTATTATTTTATTGTACAGATCTGAGTATGCCTCCTTCCTCGATGTCTGCACTGGTTGCACCAAGGGCTCCTGGTGTGACTACATTAGGCAGTCTGAGTGCCCAACAGGTTATGAAACAACAAGGTCCACAGTCCACCCCCCAGCCACCTATGCAGCCAGGCATTGACAGGCTTAGAGTAGGTAGGTACCATGGTAACCATTTTGAAATTAGATCTAGACATAGGCAAGAGAGTATCAGAGGAACCTGTCTAATCCGAACTTGTTCAGAGCAGTGGAAATGATTAGAATGCAAAAGCTTTCAGATTAGAAAGGTTATCTTCCAGGGCAACTTAGTACTGTTTATTTACATATATGTTTCGGCCCCAAAGTTAATGCCTCCATATGTTACCATATGATCAGAACAATAATTGATGAATTGACAAAAAAAAAAAAATAAGAACTGAAGTCAGTGATTGATGAATTACTAGTACATGAACAAATATTTTGATTATGTATATTATAGCCCAGCCGACAGAATTATCGAGTATATTCCCAGACATGACTCAGCAGTTTACCAAGGAGGTAGAGGATGAGGCTAATTCCTACTTCCAGAGAATCTACAACCAGCCACCACATCCTACCATGTCTATAGATGAGGTCCTAGAGATGTTGAAACGCTTCAAGGATTCCACAAACAGGAAAGAAAAGGTAATAATGATTAACTCCTTATACAGTGAATATACACTGGTGGCCGTTGGTAGCACATTGGCTTCAGGGTCTCGGGGTTTGATCCCTGCCAGTGCTGTGAAATAAGTCTCGGGAGTGATTAATCTAAGTTGTAAGAACTTGTTTCCCATAAGAGAATAAATAAATTAATATGAATTAACTCCTTATAGATTTAACAGTTGATAAATTCATGTTTGTCTCATTAAATGTTGTGCAGATTGACAGCTTGAAAAGAAGGACTTTTAAAAGTAAATTTTAATGAAGTATTACAAACTAATTAGCTAACTAATTATCTATACACCATTAATTTTAGGTCACTGATACGGGTCTGAACCATGTCAATGAGAAAAAACTGCTTCAAATCTAAACACCTGCTCTAATAAGTCTTAATGGCTCCTGTTTAAATGTAGAACTGTCCTTGCTTAAAATTCTATGTGTAAATTTTCTAACAGTTCTCTTTCACTTAAAAGCTTGTTAATGATTTTATTAAACAGGAAGTGTATGAGTGTATGCTTCGTAACCTGTTTGAAGAGTATCAGTTCTTCCCGAAATATCCGGACAGGGAGTTACACACAACAGCTGTGCTGTTCGGTGGTATTATTGAAAAAGGACTTGCCACGTAAGTTTGCTAGGTGTTCAGTGTACAGTTCTAGGTCAATGTACTGTTGTAAAAGAAGTCTGTTTTATAAATTGCAATAACTGTTGTTTTTATATTCCATTGTATTTTTCAATTAACACGAAGTTGAAATTTCTTGCAGGTAATGCTATTGATGTGAAGTTGTAACTATATAAATCTATGATGTCATTTCCAATTTCACCTACCTACTTGCTGTGCACTGTATTTTGTGGAGGCTGGTATCTATTTATGTATTATTTTGCCTGTATTTGATTTAGGTACATGGCTTTGGGTATAGCCCTGCGATATGTCCTGGAGGCCCTGAAGAAACCCCATGCCAGCAAGATGTATCATTTTGGTATAGCAGCCCTTGACAGATTCAAGACAAGATTGAAAGATTACCCATCATACTGTCAACATCTAGCTGCAATACCACATTTTCACCAGTTCCCCCAACATCTGATGGAGGTAATTGTTCATTGTGTAGAATATTTACTCCACAAGATAGAACGGGTTGAAACTAAATTTAGGCAGTTTTTTATGCCCCCAAAGGGAGGCATATTAAAATCGCACTGTCCGTCCGTCCGTCCGTCTGTGCGTCCAAACTTACAAATTCGTGTCCGGACTGTAACTCTGTCGGGCATTGAAGGATTTTAAAATAACTTGGCACACATGTCTAGCACATCAAGACGACGTGTCGCGTGCAAGACCCACATCCCTACCTCAAAGGTCAAGGTCATACTTGGAGTATGAAAGTTATGGATTCCTCTATATATGCACACATTCGTGTCCGGACTGTAACTTTGTCATGCATTGAAGGATTTTAAAATAACTTGGCACAAATGTGTAGCACATCAAGACGATGTGTCACGTGCAAGACCCACGTCCCTAGCTCTAAGGTCAAGGTCATACTTAGAGTTTGAAGGTAATGGATTCCTCTATATAAGCACACATTCGTGTCCGGACTGTAACTTTGTCATGCATTGAAGGATTTTAAAATAATTTGACACAAATGTCTAGCACATCAAGATGACGTGTCGCGTGCAAGACCCACATCCCTACCGCAAAGGTCAAGGTCACACTTACAGTTTATAGGTAATGGAATCCTTTATATATGCATACATTTGTGTCAGGACTATAACTTTATCATGCTTTGAAAGATTTTAAAATAACTTGGCACAAATGTCTAGCACATCAAGATGACGTGTCGCGTGCAAGACCCACATCCCTACCGCAAAGGTCAAGGTCACACTTACAGTTTATAGGTAATGGAATCCTTTATATATGCATACATTTGTGTCAGGACTATAACTTTATCATGCTTTGAAAGATTTTAAAATAACTTGGCAAGTTCCCAACGGATGTGTCACCCAAACCCAACCCACCTCAACCCTCAGTGTTTAAAATGATCTGTATGCATGTTACTGCGCAGCACATGGAGAGGACACAGACTGTGAGGCACCTCTTTCGGGGGCATTCGTCACTTGTGAGGAACAGCTCTTGTTTGTTATGAAGCTCAAGAATTACTTTGTTTAAGAAACTCAAAAGTTTCTTTGTTTATGAAGATGAAGTGTTTCTTTGTTTATGAAGCTTAAGTAATCATTTAATAACTACCTTAAACTCAAGCAGATTTTAGATTTCCTGAAATTGGTTACAATGGAAACTGTTCCATGGTGAAAGAGATCCACTTTTTATTTGTGTAGTAATTTGATATTCCCCCTAAATTTACAATAACTTGCTGGATTTTAAGCTTTTAATTACCTGCGGTAATTTGCTTTGTGTCTACAGTTTGTAGAATTTGGAGCCCAGAATCGAGAGCCTCCTCATTTAGCTCAGACAACGACCCGCAGTCTGACTCCAGTTACTGCCAGTTTAAACCTGCTTGGAGGTCAGTCCATGTTTGGTTTAGGATCTAACTTGACATCCTCGTCCGCTAACTCAGTAGTGTCGGGGCTGGATGCTTTCAATCTAGCCAACCTGCCGACCATGTCCAGTATGACATCCACACCTACCACCACAGTTACCGTGACAACAGCTGTAACTTCAGTTCCAACAACAACAGCAGCAGCAGCTAAAACACAACCTATGCCTAAGGTAACACTATGAAGTTTATTATGTTGAAATTAATGCTTTAGTTAAAATGTTTTAATTGAAATGCCTATTTATATATTAATTTTCTGGTAGGGCACAGGTAATGCATATTGTATTGTAAAATGAATTTTTGGAAGAAAGATAAATAAGTGAAGATTATCTGAGTAAAAGGTTTTTCGTCTTAATTAGTAACGAGAGAGGTCATAGTTAGGTACATATGATGAAATGATGGGCTTGGAAAGTTTGTTACATTTTGTTCCATAGAGATTCTCTACTTTTTATGTCCCTCATATATTTTGTCAATGTTGTATAATATGTACAGAAGCATCTATCAGCCAAGTACTATAGCGAGCTTTGCTACTGTGAGACTAACAGTCATTGTAATTATAAACAGAATTGCCACAGCAAAAAGAGACTGCATAGAAACCCCTCATGGATGTAACATGACTTTGAGATAGTCATATCTAATCAATGCACATCTAAATCTAACTGAATAGGTGCACATGCTGGTTTTATCTGTACTAGTCAAGAAAACAGGATGTTTTCACTCAGCAGTGCTCTGATGTATGAAAAAATGTCCTCAATATTTTGTACTATGTAACCTATTTCATATTTTGTACTGTGTAACCTATTTCATATTCTGTACTGTGTAACCTATTTCAGCCTTCAATAGCAAGTGCTACAAATATAGACACACTGTTGGCTGGTCAGAGCAAAGAGGAAGTAGTTGTACCATCAGAGTCTATACAGGACAAAGTGTTCTTCATCTTTAATAACCTCTCCATGTCGAACATGAATCAAAAGGTAAATATAATTCACATTTTTAGATAAATTTTTGAAAATTTAAATTGTGATTGCTAGAAAGAATAGCATGTTATTGACAGTATGCAAGTTTTGACATGCAAAAGATATTTGTGTCTGAGCCTGTGTTTGCAATAGGAATTTGTTGTACTGTAAACCAGTTTGAATACACAAAGCAAAAAGTTTGCGATTTTTTATCTTGTCAGTTCGCTGCACAAAGAACTTTGATTTAGCGAAATGATTTATTTGCAAAGGAGTGCTCCTGTGAAAATTTTTCAAAAATAATTTCAGCTATATGTATATACAGTTTCCTTTGTTCAGTGACATCCTTCGTCGGAGCGGGATGTCAAAGGAAGGTTTGAATTCCAGCAAGGATATTAAGCTTTAGGTTATTGGAATATAAAAATTAATCAAGACTTAACTTAAAAATAAACATAAAGACTATCAGGTTAATACTGTGTTGGTATGTTTCCAGTGTGAAGAACTGAAGAAAGAAGTAAAGGACGAACACTTGCAATGGGTAGCTCAGTACCTTGTTATGAAACGTGCGAGTATTGAACCCAACTTCCACACATTATACGCCAACTTTGTTGAAGCTCTCAACATCAAAGAAATCACTGACATGGTCATTCTGGAAACCTTTAGAAACATACAGGTAATGTTTGTTAAAATACTTGGATTATATGGAGTCAGAAGCATTTCATCCAGTGTCATAGGTAGTGATGAAAATTTATCAATTCAAGAGCAGACCGACATAATGGCAAATTTTAAATTCATTCACAATAAGAGAATTCTCTAATAGTAAAGCTATGTGAAATTGAATCTTTAGCGAGAATTTTGAAGTAGCGGAGTTTGAAATTCACAAAAGTAGCAAAACTTAGATCATCATGAATATTATCCAATTTAAATATATTAACACTATCTAATTGTCAGTTTAAGCTGTATAACTGGTACTTTTGATAAACAGTGATTTTACTTGAGAGTCCACACATGTTAAATCCTGCACATACATGTAAATCTAAACACGTATGTGTTAAGCAACTTTGTGTATAAATGACAGTTTTTATTTCATAAATTGCACAACTTGGGTTCAATGTAAATTCTTATTAGCTCACCTGGCACAAAGTGCCAGAGTGAGCTATTAGGATCGCATTCCGTCCGTTGTACGTTCGTCCGTCCACCATTTCCTTCACGAGAAATACTGGGCAAATGTTGATGAAAGTTTGCAGGGACGTTCCTTGCATGAAGCTCTATCAAAGTTGTTTCCTTCCATTCCATGCAGAACTCTGGTTGCTATGGCAACAAATAGGAAAAACTTTAAAACTCTTCTTCTCTGAAACTACAAGGCCTAGAGCTTAGATATTTGGCATGTAGCATTGTCTAGTGGACCTCTACCAAGATTGTTCAAATTATGACCCCTGGGTCAAAATTGACCCCGCGCGGGTGGTCACTTAGTTTTGCATAGGCTTTATATAGAAAAAACTTTAAAAATCTTCTTCTTTGAAACGACAAAGCCTTGAGCTTAGATATTTGGCATGTAGCATTGTCTAGTGGACCTCTACCAAGATTGTTCAAATTATGACCCCCGGGTCAAAATTGACCCCGCGTGGGTGGTCACTTAGTTTTGCATAGGCTTTATATAGGAAAAACTTTAAAAATCTTCTTCTCTGAAACCACAAGGCCTAGAGCTTAGATATTTGGTATGTAGCATTGTCTAGTGGACCTTTACCAAGATTGTTCAAATTATGACCCCTGAATCAAAATTGACCCCGCACGTGGGTCACTTAGTTTTACATAGGCTTATATAGGAAAAACTTCAAAAATCTTCTTCTCTGAAACCACAATGTGTAGAGCTTAGATATTTGGCATGTTGCATTGGCTAGTAGACCTCTACCAAGATTGTTCAAATGATGACCCCTAGGTCAAAATTGACCCCGCACGGGGGGTCACTTGGTTTTGCATAGGCTTATATAGGAAAAACTTTAAAAAAATTTCTTCTCTGAAACCACAATGCCTAGAGCTTAGATATTTGGCATGTAGCATTTGCTAGTGAACCTCTTGCAAAATTGTTTAAAGCATGACCCCTGGGTCAAACTGACCCCGCCCGGGGGAAGGGTGGGGTCACTTGGTTTTGCATAGGCTTATATAGGAAAAACCAATGGTAGTCAGGTGAGCGATATAGGGCCATCATGGCCCTCTTGTTTTTGAGATTCCTCTTCCCTCTTCAGTACCAACATATTTGTTTAAAAGAAATATATTAAATAATTCAGTGTTTCTCTGATCACAATGCAGCATTTGAAATGGACATTAGCAAAAAACTGTACTAAACTGAAAGTAACAAGATTGTCTTGAATAGTTGTGTTTTGGATGCAGTAGATCAGTTAAGAATGCTACAGAAAATTCAAGTGTTATGCTACTTTCACAGGTGTTATTAAGAAGTGACAAAGGTGATGCCAACTTCTCTGACAGAACACTTCTAAAGAACCTTGGACATTGGTTGGGAATGTTAACATTAGCAAAGAACAAGCCTATTCTACAGATTGTAAGTGTTTATCAATCTTGTGTTTACATAGATGTTAGGTAACATGTACATCAGTATGATGATAGTCATTTTATGCACTCTTGCCATGATTGTGGCTTTTCCTAGAGTTTTCATATGATTTGGTCAATTTACGACCTCAGCAGATGTTTTTCAAAAAAACTATGAAAAACATTAAATAAGTCTTACATTCATTACTACATGTATACAGTAGAAATATCTGGAGGATTTTAATTTATGAATATGTATTTTCATATATACATTACACAATTCTTGTTCTTATTATATTGAACAACTATAGATTTACAAAAGGGAATGTTTCTGCGATGTTTACAATAATGTTGTTTTCACCATGTACATTAGAGGATTACCATTGCTTTCAGGATATAGATGTGAAATCCCTTGTCTATGAGGCCTATCATAAAGGGGCCAGGGAGCTGCTGTATGTTGTACCCTTCTCAGCCAAAGTTCTAGAATCTTGTGCAAAGAGCAAGGTAAGATTTATAAGCCATTTAGTATGATAAATTCAGGCGATTGAAGTAAACTGTTGTCAATTTGTGGCTTGATCTAATTAGTGCCATTTATGAATGTACATGTTTAAATATGATGTAATTCACAGTTTAATGTCTTTATCAAATGTCTGGATCTAAAAAAAACATTAAATTAACAGTATAAAAAAAAACAAAAACAAAAAAACAACCAGAACAGTTGATGCTTACATTGTATTTTGGACCATGATTTTCATTTCTCTGGACAGTATCGAATTTTATATAATCAATGATCACACGGCCGGCCCCCCCGTTGTTACAGGTGACCTTTGTTGTGGGCAGTTGATATATTGTCGTCATACTAAACTTGTATAAGATTATAAGCATTTGTCTAAACAGCATTATTTATGCAAATAACCAGTCAAATACAAAATGATTTCTATCGGAAATGAACCAACAAAAAAGGATGAGACATGTAAATGTTAAGAATAAAAATCCTAGGATAAAAAAACGCTATTACAGATGAAAGTTTATCAGTGTAATGAATAAACAATTTATAAACGTGAATTTGCTGCAACAGATGAAAAATGCTTTAAAGTAAATAACAATAAATTTTGAAGTTTGAAAAGATTAATTTTCGGGCAATTAAATGTTAGCACTTTTCATCACCAAAAGCATGATTATAACTGTGCTTGAGGTGCAAATTACTTTACAAAAAGTGTGTTCACATGTAAAAATTTGGGTTTAACCTCCGAATCCTTGGACGACGTGGCCGTATCCCCCCTTTGGACGGGGGAAATACAACGGGCCCCCCCCCCCACGGGGCCCCAAAAAAAAAAGTCCCCTTAACAAAATTTTTTATCATGAATGTGTTGGCAGACCGCCCCCCCCCCCCCCCCCCCCCGTTAAAAGCACTAAACAGCTTTTATGCAAATAAGCAGTCAACTTGAAGAGAGAGATGTAGACTACAAACCTTATGAATATAGTGTAGTATTATAAAAAAAAAAAAAATTTTTTTTTTTAAAAAAAAAAAAAAAAAAAAAAAAATAAAAATTTTTTTTTTTTTTTTTTTTTTTAAACCCCCCCCCCCCCCACCCCAAAAAAAAAAAAAAACCCCCCCTCTCCCCCCCCCCCCCCCTTAAACTGAACCTGAAGTTTGAGATTGAAGTTCTGTGTAAAACACTCAACATAGATCTTAATGTAAGTTTACACGTGTGCCAGTTGTAACTTACTCCTTAATATGCAGTCACATTTATTGTATTTTCCCCATTTTCTGTACATTTTGAAAATTTTAACTTAAGAAACTGTATATTGACTTGAACATGATTAAAACTATACATGTGTGAATGTGTTTTAAAAAAGCCTTAATTTCATTTGGGAGTGAAAGTGCTGAATATCTCTGAACTTTGTTCTTATTAATGTACATTGTATATGTTTACATATCACGAAGCTGTTCTTGTGTTTAAATTTTAATTTGTAATAAACATATGCAAATTAACATTTCAGGAATTAAAGCCAAATAGTTACCTGAAAGACACAACAAAACTTAATAACTTGGAGCCACAGTTATCAATCAACAAGCAAATAATACCCATACCCATGCCTGTGGTGCAACCAACAAGCACGCCTCAACCGGAGACAGTAGGCGTGGCCTTGACCAATGTCACACCCACAGTGACAACAACCAGTATTACTACAACAACAACCCCAGGGTCCACACCTAGTCTACCACCACAGCCTCAGTTTGCTTTTGATGATATCAATGTGACTTCTCTGGCTGGACTTGCACCACACATAGTCATTAATGATCAGGTAAGAATTTTGTAAATATGTCACTGGTGGTTAAAATTTCAGTCATCTAGTTGCATAGGGAAATTTTCTTTTGTGAGCAGGCAAGAAACAGCGTTGTTAAGGCTACATTGTTCAGTCACTCAACTTTGTGGTCATAGGTTTAAACCAAATTGTGTGCAGCAGTGAAACTTCAAGAACAAATGTACTGATGTGGTAACAAACCAAAGAGTTTCTATAATATTTCAACTTTCTTCAGTACTTCTACTAATCAAATATAATAGAGTAAAAAATAACATAAAACAATATTGGGTATATGTATGGTGGTGATCCATGAGAATAAGTTTGTTACTTCATTGCTAAACAGTTGGAATATCTATGCATTCTTGTAAATGAGATCTGGCTTCCTTACTTTTCTGAGTAAGAAAGGTTGATTGTTGTACTATCAAGCTAATCTTCTCTTTGGAATTCTAAGTGTGATCCAAGTGGGAAAAAAACAAGATGGGTAAGAAACTCATCAAAGGGATTTCTATGCTTTCAGATTGCAGTATTCCAAGCCAATCCTCAGTTGAAGACGTACGTGCGAGCGTCACTTGAGCGAGCAGTACAAGAGTTACTTCCCCCTGTTGTTGAGAGATCTATTAAGATTGCACTAACTACTTGTGAACAAATAATGAAAAAGGTGAGTTTGTTATAAACTGTTTAATATTCTACTGGTAATATTGATATACACCAAAATTATGTCCTGATGAACATGACTAAAAGTAAGGCAATTAACAATTTAGCACAAATGTATGTGACAAAGTTGTGCCATCATAAATATATCAGAACCTGTGGCTTTAATTGGCCACTACTATGTACATGACTTGGCATTTGACCTAGTTTCAAATATATCTCAGTTTTGAATAATAATAATTTTCTGAAAGAATTTTCACGTTCTTTTGAACATCTTGGCATTGATGAAAAACCATTACTCTTGATATGGTATTAAATGTAAATATTATCATTCCAGGATTTTGCTTTGGATCCAGATGAAAACAGGATGAGAGCAGCTGCTCATCATATGGTTCGCAGTATGACATCGGGGCTTGCCCTGTATACATGCCGGGAACCGCTGTTCATTGCTATCTCGACCAACCTGAAGAATGCATTTATGGCAACTGTGAGAGTAAGTAACACAGAATTTGACATTTCTCAAGGCTGTTACTATGCAAACATAAAACAACAAACTGTGTGACCTCCTACTCATTGCTTTAGGATCGTTGGTTTTAGCCCCGCTACAAAAAAACTCCCTATGTAAGAAAGTTGGCAGTTACTTTTGGGAGTCTAGTACTGAACCTAATCAGGAATGATTGTTTAGTAAAGTACTTGCCTATTTTGAATAACTCTTGAAATGAGTGTTAGACCCCAAGGGGTACAACAGAAATAAATTATCACTGACCTTTTGTATTAAGTTGAAGCAACAAATTCTAAATAACTGGTTTTGTAATGAACGAAAGATTTTATTTAACAAGAAAACCGGCTGTATACCGTAATTATATAGAGACCTTGATTTGGAAGTAAAAAGTAAAATGTACATGTATGTCCTTCCATTACAGCTGTTAATGTTTTGCTGGTAAATTAGTAATTCAACCTGTTATTCAAGAGCACAAGATCAGTCCTGGATGTAAATATATTTTGCACTCTTAAATTAACTTGTGGGTTGAATGTTTGAAACGTGTTAACTGAAATGTTGTGTCTTACTGTATCAGGGAGCCACCCAGCAGCAGAAGGAAATGATCGAGCAAGCAGCCACGGTTATAGCACAAGACAACACAGAACTCGCCTCTGCTTTCATTCAGAAGACAGCGGTAGAGAGGGCTATACCAGAGATGGACAAAAGACTCGCTACTGTAAGATTTCTTGTGATACGGAAATTCATTTTCCTCTTAGTTTCTTGCTATTTGATTTTAACACACTTGCAATATAATTGAACAGCTATTCATTTTAGATTCAAAGCTGCATTTTTCCCACCACAGAAACTCGTATGCACTAAATTTTAAAACTGAATTATGTAATCGTTTTAACTAAATATAGTAGTAAGTCAATCTTACATATCGCCTATATGATTGTAAAATCATTGTAAAAAATATGTTCAAAAGTAGTCATGTCCCTGCCATGACATGTACATGATTTATTATTTAATAATGACTGGATACTTTTAAAGGATTTTGATGCGAGGAAAGCAGCTCGGGAGAAGGGCATCAGGTACTGTGAGCCAGTTGTGCTGACATACCAGGCGGAGAGAATGCCAGAACAGATCCGACTGAAGGTCGGCGGAGAAACACCGCAACAAATAGCAGTGTATGAGGAGTTTGCTAGAAACATACCAGGCTTCCTGCCACTGTCAGAACCAGTACTGCCAGCAGGAGTGGCTAGACCCATGGCAGTAAGTAACAACACTTTATTTAGTAGTTAACTCTCGGGGAGGGGGGTGGGATTCATTCATTTCTTTGTTTTCTCAAATTTAATATCAAGTATAGATTTCTCTTGTCTTTTACAGTAAACCCTGTGTATAATGAACTCATTGGGAACATTTAAATTTGTTCCTTATATCCAGAGTCATAATATACGGGGTTTACTGTAAATATTTCTTCTATAAAGTTCTAAAAATGTTTCATCTAAACTGGTTCATTTGAACTAGAAAGTGATGATAGATTGTTAGATGGTCACCAGTTTTAGCCATATACCATTGTATGCTTTAAGGTCTGTAATGAATAGGTTTAGTAAATTTTCATCACAATCAAGTGCAGATAAACCAGCATAAATGTAATTTAAAAGGCAAGACACTATGGATCCTGTTGTTCGAAACTTTTAACCAGCAGTTAAACTAACAGTTGATTAAAATTTGGGGTTGTATTCAAACATTCTGAAAGATTTTTTAATATATTGTATGTATTAAAGTCAGTGAAAAACTAAAATTAAAGTAAAACTTTAAAGTAAACTCAAAACATCACACTAGTTTTTCCAACATCAAGTGGTATTTTGAATCAAAATTTAAACAACAGTTCACTTAACAGGTCAAATTTTCGAACTAGCAGAAAATTACTAATTGTAAATCCAATTTCATTGCAGTCATATGGAACATCTGAAGAAATCATGGTGATTTATGAGAAGATTGCACGTGAAATTGAACAGCATCTCCAGCACCTGATGAACATGCCGCCAAATAACCCTCTCCTCGTGCAGATCAGTAGTCTGCTGGAATCCATCTTGATGGCTCGTACCTCGAGAGATGTAGCCTCAGCTATAGCTTCACTTCAAAAGGTAAGTTAATATTTAAATTAATTTATACTAATGTATTAAATCTTGATTGAAACAAGTTCTTACAACTTTTATTAATCGCTCTCGAGACTCACTCAAGATGGAATCTACCTCAAAGAGAGAAACAAGGCAATGGAATTATTTTTGTCTTACCTAAGGACACTATCACTACTTGGGGTACTGGCGGGGATCAAACCCGAACCCTCCAACCCTGGGGTGAAAGTGTTACCAAGGCAGCTCAATTGCATTAATGCAAGTTCATTGTTACAGTCACTAAGATAATAATTTTTTATGCTTATGAAATTAAAATGATTTAAGACTGCTAGTTGAACTCCTTCTATATCCGTACTCCAGTGCTGACTAGCAGTATAATTTTGTATCTGTCAGTTAGTTGTAAGGTTTTAAAAGAAGTTGAACTTTTACTGCCCACATTATGAATAAGGTAAAAGAGACTGCACAGTTGTATTTCTTTGAAATGGTTAGTCTTTTGTTTGATACTGATAACAGCATCGGCTGTATCATGTCAGGTTATATAACTATGACATTTTTTTTTTAATTGCACTTTTTCTTTCAAAGAAAGTTTCTGTTCAAAGTTTTATCATGTTAGTTTATTGCTAAGAGCGTTTGTATATAAAGTATATGGGTAATTTAAAGGTACAGATGAAATGTCTGAGAAAGCCTGTATAATTTGAGGCTATGTATTTAAAAGTCTATATTATCTGAGTCTGTATTTGTAGGCTGTAGAGGGTCTATTGGATCATTACACAATGACACAAGATCATGAGTTGATGATCAGATTCCGAGAATGTCATCTCCTCGTACTCAAAGGTATACAAGATGGACGAGCATTTGGACCACAATGGACCAACAGACAAGTCACCAGGTATTGTTGAAAATTTAGCAAATGCTGTACAGTGAATAATGCTGTATTTTTGCAAATTTCTCGTATCACTTATTTAAGAATTTCGCAAAAGATTCATTTCACGTAGAATTATTATCAGAGAATTTTCCTTTCGCAAATTTAAAATTTGTAAAGAAGTCTGTCTGCTCTCAAATCACGAAGTTTTCCTCATGCAAAAATTACCCAGTATACAGTGATTTATGGATTGCAAGGCTAAGTAATGATTAAATCACCTTACATCTCTCATGATCTCAATTTCTATGTAAATAATACCTGTTACTTGATTGATAGAAATAGAAAATTAATTATCAGTTAGAGAATGCAGTGGAACACACTTTCTCTTCACAACAGGATATACTGCCAGAATTTGTCAAAAAAATCTTACCAGTCATATGTATTCATGTTCAAAATTGTCTTGATGGAATATATTAATGGAATATAATATTACTTCTTAACTTCAGATGTTTGACTGAGTCACGTGAAGATCACCGCTACAACATTGAGGCTGTAGATCTGTTGATACGTAGCGGGCTCGTGAACATGCCACAGTATGATATATTTCTCGTACAGCTGATGGAGAATGGTCTCAACATGATAGCTATCACGTTCGCCATGCAGCTGGTACAGAGATACTGTGTAGATGATAAAATCAACAGTCAGGTTACAGAGGTAAGGATACTGTTTGTCCTAGATGTCTTACTTGTGTAAATTGCTAAAGTAGTGTAGCTTTATTTACTGTAAAGTAGAATGAACATCTCATAATAAAGGATAATGTGACAGTGGCGTAATAGTTATACATGTATACCAGCAGTAAAGCATACAGCCATTGTGTAAAACGTAGATCATGGATGCAAGAAAAGATACAATCCTTACATTATCCAATTAATTTACACATTTATATTAGACTCTTCTGGGGTGGAACTATCACATTATCTTAAATGAACTGTATCCTGAATGGGAAAAAAAAAACAGAAATTTAAGAAAAGCAGCATGTTTTTCAAACATTTTATATAAAAAAATAACTTTTTTAAAATCAAAACACAGGACAGGCCTTTTTTCTAAACATGGAAATTAAGCTGTAGCAGGGCCATCTCTGGCATTAGCAAACAATGCACATGGCAAAAATGGGCCAGTGCTAGCCCTGCTGTAGTACATGTTGAAAACATTCAGAGTAGCAACTGTTGAGGCATTTGTGTATTGTCAACAACAAAGAAGTATATTTAATATAGGTTTTATCTGTGCACAGGCAGCTGATATACTTTCCTTTTTGTTTGTTTTACAGTCTGACCTGGTGAACACAATCGAGACCCTCAGTCTGATATCAGCTAAATCTAGAGAGCCCCCAGCTGGGTATGTATTATTTTAGGTGACAGGGAAAACATGATTTTGTTCTGCTTAGTTGCAAGAATAGCCAAATTACTGTTTTTGTGTTGTAGATGAATTTGACAAAAATTGCCAAGTAGTGAAAAATGACATCTGTTATTTTCAGCTATTGGGACAGGAATAGTGAAGAAATACTTGCCTGTTTGCTTGCCTGTTAACCATAGTTTCCTGCTGAGATGTTACCTCTGTACATTGACCGTTTTTAAGGTGATGTCAGTGATGGGATAACCTCGCCTCATTGTTAATTTTCGAGTATTTATAACAAAAGAATCCATTCAAACCCTTTCCATGTGCATTTATTTGTCGTAGGATAAGTGCAATTTTGATTGGTATTGAAATCATTTGATTGACACTGCATCATCCTAGTTTTCATACACCACCTATCAGCTTTAACGGCATCTTGTAACCAAGCCAGTTCTTCAACTTAATTCTGCAACATACTTGAATTAACTGTTTTACCAGTGAAGAACTAGGGACATTGCTTATGGCTGCCTATAATGACTTATACACATTCATTTACATTTCAGCCTTGATAACATGCTACAGAGCTTGAGACAGAGTTCTGGTGGTGACTTTGGCATGCTGGACCGGGCTCCAGGAGGACCAACATCCATGATGCAGTCTGGAATCAGTCAAGCACGAGAAATAGACGATCCTCCAGGACTGCACGAGAAGACAGAGTACCTGTTAAGAGAGTGGGTTAACATGTACCATTCGCCTGCTGCCGGGAGAGATAGTACTAAGGCATTCTCGGCATTTGTTCAACAGGTATACACATTTCATATAATGTTTATGTTGCTCCCAGCCTCACTCCTGTAAAATTTATAGATGGACATTGGGTTGTCTTAAGAGACACTGAAGATGTGAATCTTTTTGAAAGTTATAGATATGTATTACCTTCATTGGATTTTAATAAATAAAATACTGTAGAATGTGTTGGCATGCATTTGACATTTCAGTTCGCTAAGAAATACACCATTGGGTAGTACCTGCAGTGTACTGATGTTTATATGTACAGTTATATATATTGTACACTTGCTACAAAAATACTGCATTCTTGGAGTGTATTATACATGTTTTTTCAAGATACATGTATATATCTTTCACATATTTTTGGATAGTTTTGTACTCTGCTTGATGCAAAAGGAGTTCAAATATGAAAAGAATCAAGACTTGTGATGGCAGTTTATTTCACATATGTAACAAGAACAAACTGTTGTGACAAATAGATTGTTCTGTAAAGTTTGAAGCCATTTTTGACATTGTATAACTAATCTTAAATGTTACGTGTTCTACAGATGCATCAGCAAGGTATTCTGAAGACAGATGACCTTATCACAAGGTTCTTCCGATTGTGTACTGAGATGTGTGTAGACCTGTGCTATAGAGCCTTGAGTGAACAGACCCATAGTCCTACACTGATAAGAGCAAAATGTTTCCATACCCTTGATGCATTTGTACGATTGATAGCTCTGCTTGTGAAACACTCGGGTGATAATGCAAACACTGTCACCAAGATTAATTTATTGAATAAGGTAATGTACCTTGTATATATATGTAGACAAAATTTTAACTAGTGAATTTAATTCAGAACTGGAAATGTGTTACGAGAATCATTTAAAGCTTCTCATTTCAAGTTAAGTTAAAATTTTGGAAACCGTATGATGAATTCAGGTCTTAAACATCACAATGAAGTCATAGATTTATATAATAAAAAGAAAATTTACAAAAAAAATAATTCCTGCTATAAATACTTTTATAATGAGGTACTGTCCATCTGTTTCATCAGATGTTTGTTTTTAATTTGAAGTAAATAATTGTTGATCTGTTTCACCAGGTGCTTGGTATAGTAGCTGGAGTGCTGTTACAAGATCATGAAGTGCGGCAGACGGAGTTTCAACAACTGCCGTATCATCGTATCTTCATCATGCTCTTCATAGAACTAAACGCACCTGAACATATCCTCGAGAACATTAACTTCCAAGTGCTAACTGCATTCTGGTGAGCATTTTTGACACAGCTAGCTGTGTGTTCTATGTGAAGAATCCGTTCTTGATTTTGTTTTAGGTTCTATCAGGAAAGGAGGTAATTGGGACCAATAGTAAAACAAGAAAGGAAACTGCTTTACTTTAATAGAAAGCAGATCCAAAATGAGTACCTTCCCCTTGATAACAACCATAGACAATAAGCCATATTATTTAAACGAAAAAAAACAAATGATTTTTGATGTAAATCGTGCACACTGCTTTGTAATGGATTAAAAGTTTTCATTAACATTTGCTATGATTACTTCAGAAAAGAATGTACTTAATGTTTCAACATATTTGAATTGATAAGAAGACTTTCATATACAGTCTAGTAGATGTCATGCAATGTTTGAACAGTATAGTCTAGTTAAATTCACTATACACAAGTACTGCATTGGTCTCTGTATATTTGCAGCAACACATTCCACATCCTTCGTCCAGCAAAGGCACCTGGATTTGCATATGCGTGGTTAGAGTTGATCTCTCACCGTGTGTTCATTGGCAGAATGCTGGCTCTAACGCCACAACAGAAGGTTAGTCAGTATGCAAATGAAAAAATATACATGTTGTTGGTTTATTCAGTTTATGCCTGTGGCATTGATAATGTAATCGTTGAAAAATGTAGCTTGAGTTGAGTATACCTTTACATCAATTGCGGTATCTAGAACTCAAGTGGAATGACTGGCCTATAGAATTTAAACCATTCTTTGGATTTGCATTTGGGTGATTTTTTATGTGTTTAAACAAATGTTCTGTAGTTTAAAAGTGAACAGATACCTAATGGTTCCTCTGTGTTTTACAGTCTCTGCAACCAGATGACAACTTTGCAAGTTGAAACAAAAAGTCAAACAGATCACCACTTTGTCCAAACTAATTGCTTAGCATGTTTTGTTTCAGGGTTGGGGAATGTATGCACAGCTGTTGATAGACTTGTTCAAGTTTCTGTCACCATTCCTCAGGAATGCAGAGCTAAATAAACCCACGCATTTCTTATACAAGGTAAGTTTTCTTCATTATTTCATAAATTTAACTTTGAACATAGAGGGCCTGTGCATGACGCCTAGAGCTAATGCCAGCATGGAACAGTGTTTGGCTTGAAAACTCTGTGTTTTCTTTCAAAGCATCAAAAGAAATAAGATAGACTTATTTAAACGGCTTTTCTGTCAAACATGTATAAAAACACAATAGTCTTGTTATAATGTATAGGTTGGAGCATTAAATGCTGTGTAACTCAAAAAGTACATTAAAGGTGTATTTACATTGTATTGTGTTTTTTTCTACAGGGAACATTAAGAGTACTCCTAGTCCTGCTACATGACTTCCCAGAATTCCTGTGTGACTATCACTACGCATTCTGCGATGTCATCTCGCCCAACTGTATACAGATGCGCAATCTCATCCTCAGTGCATTTCCACGTAACATGCGTCTACCGGATCCGTTCACGCCAAACTTGAAGGTGGACATGCTGGCTGATATACAACAGCCACCCAGAATACTGTCAAACTTTGCTAATATGATACAACCACCTTCATTCAAAAAGGTATAGCAGTTACACATGTAATTTTTTTTGTATTTTCAAACTGTTTCTATTATTTCTAGTAAACTTGTCATTCTAATCCTAAGGTAGTCATATTTGCCTTTGCAATAGAGGATGTACAAGTCTCTGAACTGTGCAAATCTTTACTGTACTGTTTATTATTTAGAATATAGTATTTATAGACTGTGTTTCTGTAATTTCAGGATTTAGATTCTTACTTGAAGACGAGATCTCCAGTGACATTCTTGTCAGATCTGAGGAGCAGTTTACAGGTAAGGATAGATCAGCTTACAAGTGACCAAGCTGATAAAAGAAACAAGTAAAAGATAAAATATGGACAGACAAGGATACATTTTACCAAGATGTTACCCCCTGTATTACACAGTTGTATTATTTTTCACAGAAAAGGGCATAACATCAGTAATGGTGTCATTCTCCATTGATACTTGACTTCCACATACAGTAATGTGACTTTTGGTCAGAGTTTGTGCTCCGTATGAGACAATATCCTGATATGATAATATAAATATCTTGGTTCTCTGAATATAAAACAAAACAGTTGTGTTTGATACGAATAGGTAAAATAGCTTATATTCTTCTAATTAATACTTCAGTCAAATGAGCCAGGATCCAGGTATAACATCCCACTGATGAATGCACTGGTGCTGTATGCTGGTACCCAGGCCATACAGCATATCCATACTAAGGGTCTTACCCCAAGTATGAGCACAATAGCTCATTCATCACACATGGACATCTTCCAGAACCTTGCAGTTGATCTGGACACTGAAGGTAATCATATAGTTTCCTATTTGTATTAAAATAGGTTGAAATATGGCCAGGAAAAAGGGATATTCATGGCATAGTAAAGAAGGTGACAGATTCTTTTCTGAAGGACTCGTGATCCAAGTCGTAGATTCACTGAAGCTGAAATTTTCAGAAGACCTATAACCTTAGATGCAAAATAATAATATTTAAGTGCTTATAACATGTAAAAAGTAATTTACCTATGGTCTCCAGTTTCTCAATGAGCCACAATAACTTTTTACATGTGATTAAAGGTATTTTTCTGTGCTGCTTTCTGTAACACAGTTTTAAACCTTTATTAGCAAACCTTCAAGTTTGCAATTCTAAGATGATTGTAATAGTTTTTTAATGATCATTACATATTAATCTATTTTTAGGTCGCTACTTGTTTCTGACGGCAATAGCAAACCAGCTGAGATATCCCAACAGTCATACGCACTATTTCAGCTGTACCTTACTATACCTGTTTGCTGAAGCTAATGCAGAGGCTATTCAGGAACAAATTACCAGGTAATTTTGTGTGTGAGCATACTACCTAGAAAAACATGTAGTCATAACTGACAAAACTCCTTGCATGACTGCCTTACAACAGAAAAGGGTTCAGATCCACTGCACATAGGTGTGACCTTTACTAAAAATAGAAAAAACAGTATCTGCTATAAAGTACTAAAAAACTACACAAAGCTAGAGTAATATACATCGGTAGACAGTACTACATTACTGCAGTATTGTACTGTGTTAAAGCTCTGTAGAATACAGTACCGCTATAGAATAGTACAGTGATATTCAGTAATATGGTATTTCAGTACTACATAGTATTTGGTCATGTGAAAATCACAGTATTGGCAGTTTGAAACCTATCTTGCTCAGGTGAGCAACTTGGAGCCAACTTGGCCCTCTTGTTGAATGTAGACATTGTACAATACATCACAAATCCGCAAATCCTGTATCAAGGTATCGAGTACAAAAAAGTAACATGAAAATGTTTTGTTTTATTTATAGGGTATTACTGGAGAGACTAATTGTGAACCGGCCACATCCGTGGGGACTTCTGATTACATTCATAGAGCTCATCAAGAATCCACAGTTCAAGTTCTGGAGTCATGAATTTGTTCACTGTGCACCAGAGATAGAAAAGTGAGTATAGGCGAGAAACATTCTGTTGAACAAGACTAAACAAACTAAATTGTTATCTTCAGTTTCTACATCATGCTTGTTTTGAAAAGAGAAAAGTCTTTAGTGGCATCTCGTTTCAACAATGCAACGTCTCTGTTATACACTTATAATATGGAAAAAGAAAATCAACGCACTTATAACTTACACATTTATTGACATGTTTCGCCGGTAAGCCTTCTTCAGAATAAATGAATATGAACATACTGATGTCACATCAGTAAAATGGACATGAAAAATGGCACAAAAAATGTTACACATTTGTAATGTAAATAAGTATTACCTCAAATAGAGTACTGTATATATCTAAAGGCTGAGGCCTAATAGTTTATATCAAGTTGCAGCATGTGTGCATGACTTAATAAATAGGTACTGGAATGAATACGTGTATTTATAATCTTTTACAGATTGTTTGAATCAGTCGCAAGGTCGTGCATGCAGCCGAAAACAAGCGCCACTCCTTCAAGGGAGCAAGAATCTGCTGAAATACACTAATAACGAGACACGAGTGCTGCATCCATACAGGAAGTAAAACATGAAACGAGTCGGATGCTACATCATATACTAAAGGCCATTACAACATATAATAACTGACCAACACCTGTAACATGTAGAATTTGTTATAATGTTACTGAATCATTCATAATTAACACTTTTATTGTTCTAAATTGGGTTAAAATATTTGTTTATTGCTTTCATAAAAATGGAGGCTGTGTCGAAATATAAGGTTTATATTTGTGTTTAAATACTGCTTTATACAGAACTGAATAGCTAGTTCAGATCATTCAAAGCAGTACACAGTTGGTGGTACATTGATGGCAATGCTTTATGTGTATTCGTTTATTAAATGTGAAAACAAAACTTACCCGAGTTAAACATGTGCAATTTAGGGGCTTTATATCACTGTGCGGAAAGAAGATGCATGCATAATGCAGGGTGAAAATTTCAATGTAGGATATTGAGACTGACCTGTGTGAACAAATATTTCAAGGGTTTCATTTCTCCTCAACAAAGCTGAAGAAGATAGATGGTTTATTTAAAGAGTAGCTAGTGTTGATTAATTCCCATACTGGGTACATGTGTACTTAATAACATGATTCATGAAGAGGTTAGAAGAGGTCTCTGGGAAGACTGTTGTCTCTTAACACCAGTAACAATGCACATTTGTGTTGCTTGTTGGCTCTATTTTTCCTGAATCTGTACATGGTACATTTAGTTGTCAGTGGTACAGTTTAGTCCCTTGTGGGTAAGGGTATAATTAAACTGTATTTTGCATTTATATTTATTTCTCTTACCTACTGTAGTAGTTTGTGTGGTATTTTTTAGAAACTTGTTGATATCAAATTGGTTGTTTATAAAATAGAAATTGTTAAAGAATTACTGTGTAGGTTGTTTCCTGAACATTATGATGAATAAAAATGTACAAAATGTATATAGCATATGTGCGAGTGTACCCTCATATTATAGCCAAAAGTGTGCATATATAGACATGACAGAATGTTGCTTCACTTGCTTTGTGGATAATTGTGCTTTGTCAATAAAGAAAAAGTAAACTAGAATTTGTTTGTATTTGCTATACTTCTATTATTTTTTTTCACGTGACAGTAACTCGATATGTAAAACTGTGTTGTTTTGCATTGGGCGGAGGTTCATCTGTGTCTTGTCAATACAATCTGATGGTAGAAATTTCTATAGTCCCCCGCCTGTTTCCCGGTGTTCGTCCATCTGAAAAACTGGATCATACGATATCTGAACAACAAATGCTAGTCAAATGAAACTTTGTTTGTGCATAGTGGGCAATATAAAGATTATAAACGTTTTTTGTTTGGGTTTATTTTTTTATGCGGGGAAATGGAATTTATTTAAGGACAGGTCATTTAAAGAAATACTAGGCCTCTACTATTAAATTGTCTCCCTTTATTTCTGCAAAATTCGTGAAAGTCAGAGGACAGAAAAAAGATTTCTGATTTCAAAGAACCATAACTATTCCTTAACGAATGTTAGCTAATCTGTTGGGGATCACTCGCCGTTCGTCCGTTCATAGTTGCCTTCAAAGGACCTCTCTGAAACCACTGGGCGAATGTTGATGAAACTTGGTAGGGATATTCCTTACATGAAGCTCACTCCATACAGATTGTCATGCCAACTGAAAGGAAAAACTTCTCATAAACCAGAAGGCCCAGAGCTTAGATATGTGACATGTAGCATTGCTTAGTGGACCTCTACCAAGGTTGTTCAAATCATGACCCTTGGTCAAAATGAACCCTGCTAGGGAGTCACTTGATATATTACATACACTTGTTTAGGAGAAACTTAAAATCTTCTCTGTCAATGATGTTGAATGAATTATGACCCTTTTCACTTGGTTGAGTTTTTCATAGCAGTCAATGTTTTGTCTAAACCTATTTCATGTTTCGTCACTAACATTGTGACGTATATGTGTTGGCAAGGGTAAATAAATATATCAAAAAGTTTTGACTTAAGAAAATTTTACAATGTCAACTTCAAGGGACGCAATCGCAGATATATTTAAATACTTTATGTATTGCGTTTTACTTTCGCGGACCGGTGCTCATGAAATAGCAAAAATAAACTGTTATCGAAAAAGAATTGAACACAAAGTCAAACGCAGTAGAACGATAATTCACAGATAGTCCATAGAAATAACTTATGTGGACTACTACATGGCTTATATTTACAATGAAGACTGAAATAAAAACTTGGGCCTATTTGAAAAAGTAGATCTAGCAAAATTTTTTTTTTTAAATATGATTAATGCATCGATTGTTTCATTTGTAAGCTTGGCAGACTTAAGTGTCGAATTTATTAGATTAAAATTTATTTAGGTCTTGATTGTTTTTACTTGATACTTCAACCGCACCAATGATCATGAAAAGTTAAATCTAGCCCAACTTGATACAAAAAGGCGTTTCTATTGTATTGTTGATACTATCTCAGGGAAAAGCATTGCCCAATTTTTTTCTTTTCAGATTTTCGAAATAAGGATTTTAAAAAGAAGTATAAATACATATATGAAAAAACGTTAACATGGAGTCTGTGTTGGCTAAATCGCGCAAGCCATTAAATGAAAATACAAGCAGAGCTGGGCACAAAAGCATGAAGGAGACTATGAACGCGTCAGTGGCGGGTTCGAGCCCACCTTTGTTACCATATACCGCATGTGAGGAGCACGACGAGGAGCCGGAAGACATGTTCTGTATCCAGCATGGCAGTATGATATGTGTGGTTTGTAGAAGAATGTATCACAGCAAGTAAGTAGTGTCAGATTTGTTTTCGAGTTTTTTTTTCTCAATAAATTTCCACTCATGTCGGTCGCACTAGATGCATCAAAACTAGGCTTAATAGATTTTATGTAATCCTCGTAGGGTCGAACATCTATGACGTCATAATGTACCCCATCCCCTTAGCACCACCACAATTAAGCATACTTATAAAAAATGCAATTAAATTTATGAAGGTTGAAGTTTTGTCGTGTTTCCTATTTCCGTACATTTACTTTGGGAAAAAAGAGAAATGATGGCAGTAGCATTTGTATGTTCTATTTTGTCAATTTTTTGTTCCTATTTCAGATGCAAGGAAGTAATACCAATTACCGATGCATGCGTACAATTTTCTCAATCCGGTGCCATTGAATCGTGTCAGAAACAAATACGTCAACTTATTACACAATGCTATACTGTTGCTAGGGAACGCGACTGGGACATAAAGGACATCGATCACAGAAGGAAAGATATCATCCAAACAGTGATGCACATGAAACAGAAACTTTTTGAAAAGATTGAAAAACTGGTTTCCCGGGTAACGAATAATTTGGACAGAATTTATGCAATTGAAAAAATGGAAATGAAAAACCATTTGCTGTCATTAAAGGAAATTGTAGCAGGACTTGAGGAGAAGATTGCGCGTGTTGAAGCATCAAAGAAGGACCAATCAGAACTCAGTCTATTTGTAGCCGTTCAGAATGCCATTGACAAACATAAGAAAATGACGTCTGCTCTTGGACATATTCATGACGAGGCTCACAAGGTATTCTTAAAATTTCAGACAAATGAAGTCGTAGAAAATGCAATGGACGCTCTAACTAGCGTTGGCGACATAGTTCTGAACACGATGGAATATACGGTGATACCGCGACCACAGCAAATGCAGCAACCAGTTTTAACAACGGCGAAGGTTAAAGAACCCGAGGAATACAAAATTAGAAAGCATGTGAATGACAGAAAAGCAATACCACACGGAGAAATAAGCATCCGTGATAAAGAGGATCTGGAAACGTGTTGGATAACAGGAATGGTCGTTCTGAAAGACAGTACACTTATAGTTGCAGACAACAACAACAACCGTATTAAGGTAATAGGACCGAACCACAGAATTCTGAATTCTTTCCATTTGTCAACACCCCCTTTTGACATCGCGTTACTAAACCAAAGGGAAGCTCTATACACGTTACCAGATATGAAGCAGATTCAGTTTATAAGGATCGTTGGGAAGTCAGATGTAAAATATGGCTCTGTTTTAAAACTTGATTTTGATTGCAACGGTGTATGTGTGTTTGGTGAAAACATAGTCGTCACAAGTATTGTAGAGAAATGTGTGAGGCGTATTAATCTGGCAGGCGACGTTATATGGACCGCTTCTACAGACGATCTTGGAGACAAATTATTTGAATGGCCATGGTACGTGGAAACAAACGAGACAAATAAAATCTATGTTTCAGATCGCAGAAAAAATACCATAACGACGTTGGATGGAAACGGTGCTGTTCTGAACGTTCGTGACATTCGCGGGAAAGGGCCACGTGGACTTGCCCTAGACGATGTTAGAAACATGTACATGTGTCATTATATGACGGACGAGTTAGAGATTATCTGTACGGATTATCCACGAGACAGGAGAGTGCTGATTGCAAAACAAGACGGAATCAAACATCCCCAGAGTCTCTGTTATGATGAGGAAAAGGGACAGCTTTTAGTGTCGGCCAATAATTCCGACTTTGTTTCTATTTTTCAAATTCGATGATTGTTTTACCTGATACTTCTGTATTTCTTTTTGAACACATAAAGTAGACTTTATATGGTAGATCTACATCTTTGACGTATGAATTCGAAAACAACGTGCTGCAATTAAGAAAGAAGGGTGACTTACCGTGCACAGTCTTGTATGGAATTTGGACCCCCTGACCATGCTGATTCGCGCCTGCAAATCTACTGTCGCAATGTCAACTCCTGTAAACATATACAATTAATACATCAAGTAAACACTGTTAAATTTAGTTCTGAAACAAATAATGTCATTTAAAAACACAGATTAACAAGCATAGCCTAATAGAGTATTATGCTTGTTAATGTCCAAATTTATGCGACTAGATCTATGCAACAGTCATTTTGTATTTTTCTGTTCACATCATGTAGAAGTCAACTGTAACTTTCTTAGTTTATATGCTGGAATCTAGAATCTACAATATTTTAAAATTGATATTTTTTATAAATGAGGGAAATAAAAACATAGAGTAGCTATGAGTCTACAGTAGGCCTGGTTTTTCTGATAAAAACGTCATGATATTGAGCGCGACTCCATCATTTCCGTTTCCGAACTAGATCTACAAGTTATTTATTAAGCCTTATTTAAATTTAATTATCAAATTTTAAAATACTATGCCTGCACCCTATAGAAACTATACAAAATTTGATTAATATAACCTTTGCCTTATATTGATCCAGCATGTACCCGATATATGGATATGTATCAAGTACCTGTGCGGCTAGCGACATATTAAATGCACCGTGACTACTCTAAATAAAAAAGGGAGATAATAAAAATATCTAATAATGTTTACAGTACGATTAAATTCGCTTTAAACTAAATTTGTTTTCATAAATCTGTACAAGTATAATCGTATAAATGTTTTATTAAGAGCTTTGAAACATTCTGTATTATCTTAGATATCATATTAGAATGTACATGGCTATGGTATATAAACTACTTTTCACCTAATAATGCGAGTCTCGAGAGCAAGACCTAAAATAGGTCACATTGCTTCTCTCTTCGAAATGTTTGTATTCCATCTTACAGAAGATGGGAGTATTACAGAGTACTGACAGATCAATGAATAGCTATCAGGCTGCATGACACGCCACGGACTGGCATGATCCATTACCTCTTCCCTTCCCAGTGCTGACATATTTTGATGAAGATGTTTATCTTAGAGAAAATAACCTTCAAGAGAAAACTTAAGAGATTATTCGAACACTTGTATTCTTAAGTCTATGTGAACACTTGTATCGCTATTCACCACCTTTGCATTAGGCAGAGTGATTTGAATGGGGTGTTCTTACTAGGCGGGACACGACTCACACAAAAGTTGTTTAGTGTTCCGGTAATCCAGGTAGGTGATATTAAAGTCTTTAAAGATATAGCTCATAATTAGAATTTATAAAAGCTAGATTCCAAGATATTAACGATGAAGTTAGGAAATGGCCAATAATAGACGCTATAAACACGAGCTGCACAGAAAGAACAATCAAACTGGTGAAGCGCTACATTCTTCATATTCAATGAAAATGTCAATATGAAGTTCTTCAGATGTTTTAAACTACAAATTAAACAATGAATTCAAACTGTGTAAAATACATCTCAAGCACTTTATAACTAATTGCGCAGCATGCATGCCCCCAACAGTCCGGTCTTTGAAGGTATTGTGAACTCGTGCGCTCTAAACTGATTTCTCTGACATGGTAGACTTCCTGATGGTTCGACGATTGAATTGTTTTTCTTCTATAAAAATGTTTATTGCACATTTACTTTTAGAAAAAGAAAAGGTAGGTAGATAGTCTTGTCTTCAATCAGTACGATTTGTCTCCCTTGATTTTGTGGCAAAAAAAAATGTAAAATGATTTTTAAAAAGTTGACATAAATTGTCTGTACTGTTTTACCTGGCACATAAAGACACGGGTGACATTCGGGTTGAATTATATGCGAGATTATTTCCCTAACAATGTACTGTAATTTTAGACAGAAAATAGGACTTGTCAAGAATTAAAGTGTCGCACTTCCAGCGAGTACCAGAGTCTTGGTCGTGAAATAGTAAACCGTAATAAAGACGGCGTAAAATAGCAGTAACTGTTACCTAGGCAACCTATGTAGACAATGATCGGCATTCACCACATGCGTGAAGTCTGACAATGGTCATAAAATCCGGGAGTTTTATCGACAAACTGGAGGATGGGGGAACTATTTAGAATGTATAAACTATGGAACGCCAAATCTACATATACTCAAATATTTGAAGAGGTCTTTAAATAATTGGAGAGCTCTCTAATTCAATTATTGATATCAAAAATTGATTTAAAGCGCGCAATAAATGAATTGAAGACCTCTCCAATTCAATTGAAGATATCAAAAATTAAGGTGTATTTCAGCTGTTTTTAAGAGCTCTGTAATTGAATTGAAGAGGTCTCTAATTGATTTGAAGACCTCTGTAATTGTTTTATAGCGCGCTACAAATTAATTTATAGAGGTCTTGAATTCAATTAGAGACTTCTCTAAATCAATTTGAGCGCGGTGAAATTCAATTTTAGATGTCTTTGAATTCATACCAAATTTACATATACTCAATTATTTGAAGAGGTCTTCAAATATTTGGAGAGCTCTGTAAAATATTTGGAGAGGTCTATAAATCAATTTTTGATATCAAAAATTCGTTTGTAGCGCGGTTTAAATCCATTAATTTGGAGACATCTATAATTCAATTGAAGAGGTCTCCATTTAAATTGTAGACCTCTATAATTGTTTTATAGCGCGCAAGAAATGAATTAATGATATCAAAAATTGATTTTGAGAGGTCTATAATTGAATTGTACCGCGCTTCAATTGTTTTTTTTTGAGAGCTCTCTATTTCAAGGTTGTACATGAATTATATTGAAGCGCGGTACAAATGAATAAGAGACCTCTCTAAATCAATTTTTGATATCATTAATTCATTTCTTGCGTGCTGTAAAACAATTATAGAGGTCTCTAATTCAATTGGAGACCTCTTCAATTGAATTATAGATGTCTCTAAATCAATGGATTTAAACCGCGCTACAAGCGAATTTTTGATGTCTTTTAATTAATTTGTAGACCTCTCCAAATATTTTTCAGAGCTCTCCAAATATTTAAAGACCTCTTTAAATAATTGAGTATATGTAGATTTGGCATGTATTAACATCGATTTCAAGATATCTAAAATTGAATTTCACCGCGCTCAAATTGATTTAGAGAGGTCTCTAATTGAATTTAAGACCTCTATAAATTAATTTGTAGCGTGCTATAAAACAATTACAGAGGTCTTCAAATCAATTAGAGACCTCTTCAATTCAATTACAGAGCTCTTAAAAACAGCTGAAATACACCTTAATTTTTGATGTCTTCAATTGAATTGGAGAGGTCTTCAATTCATTTATTGCGCGCTTTAAATCAATTTTTGATATCAATAATTGAATTAGAGAGCTCTCCAATTATTTAAAGACCTCTCTATTACAATTTTTGCGCGCTATAATTATTTGGAGATATCTCTAATTGAAATTGAGACCTCTAATATTATTTGAAGAGCTCTCCAAATATTTAAAGACCTCTTCAAATATTTGAGTATATGTAGATTTGGCGTTCCATAATAAACTGCTAGAGTAATAGCTTACAACGACATCAAATTATCAACGAACGCTCGATAAGTTGTATCGTGTGGAGTAAAGACACTGAAACATATTGAGGGCACTGGAGCATGCAAGCAGTTAACTTCTTACTCGTTCAATAATATTCATTTGTATGTTGTTCATGTTACAAACTTGTTCGTACGTTTAACTGTGATATATGAGTATATATAGTACATAATGTGAAGTTTCTCAAATTTTGAAAAGAAACATTCGTTCCATTGACAACACTGTACAGTGGAAATATAGATGCATAGTTTGAATTGAGGACATATAGACCTTCATTTCCACCACGATGTACTGGGATTACAACTGGATAACGACGTTTCTTGTATTCGTGTTGACCTACTTAGTTGTGTTTTACAGTACAAAGAAACCTAGAGGTATACCGCCTGGTCCATTTTTGTTTCCAGTAATTGGAAATCTCTTGTCGTTCGTAGGGGACATAATCGGGAATTTGGAAAGGCTAAGGCATAGGTATGGAGACATCTACAGTCTGTACGTTGGAAAGGAGCTTATGATTTTTCTGAACGGATATGACGTCATTCATGACGCATTAGTTAAGAAAGGCTCGGCTTTTGCTGAAAGACCCTTGAATTCTTTTGACAAACTTGTTGTAAAAAATCCTGGAATCATTTTCAGCAATGGAAAGTTATGGAAGGAGCAAAGAAGATTTGCATTGGCAGCTTTAAAGGAGCTCTGTTTTAAAAATGGTGGCAAAAACGTCGAGGAGATTATTACAAACGAAACTGATCACTTAATAAAGAAGTTTGCTGAATTAGAATACCCCACGGATGTCGAAATGTACATCAAAATCAGTTTTTCAAATGTGCTATTCTACATTGTGTACAAACATAGATTTGGCTTCGGAGACGAGCGTGTACGACGGATACTTAAATTATCTCAGGAATCTACCAATGAGTTTACATTCACGCACACAATGGTGAACTGTTTCCCGTTTCTAAGTTCATTACCATTTGACATTTTAAATATTAAAAGAACACTTGACAGATTTCATCAACAGCTTGAAAATCTACAACCTTTTGTAAATCAAATAAAATGTAACCACACCCAGGAGAATTCCGACACGGTAGTTGATTTGTATTTAAATGCTTTGGAAGAAAGCGCTCGAGGTGATATTGCGGACACATTTAGTGAACACCAGCTTGAGGTTACTACGTACGACCTGGTTATGGCAGGGAGTGAAACCAGCGCTACAACCTTACGTTGGCTTCTTATTTACTTTGTCAAATATCCAAACATACAAGAGAAGGTCTTTGAAGAGATATCACTCGTGCTCGGAAAACAAAAGCCAAGACTTTCAGATAGAAAAAGACTACCATATACACATGCGTCTGTTCTAGAGGTGCTCCGTATTTCTACGGTAGCCCCACTTGCGGTTCCCCACACAGTGACGAGAGACTTAATGTTTCACGGGTACCTGCTACCGAAAGGCTGTACTGTCATGACCAACATTCATTCGTCCAATAATGACCCACATGTGTGGGAGAACCCAGAGGAGTTCCGGCCTGAACGATTTCTCAGCGAAGACGGAAATGAAGTTGTTATTCAGAAGCAGTTTATTCCTTTCTCTCTCGGACCAAGATCGTGTTTAGGCGAAACGCTGGCAAAGATTGAACTGTTTCTTTTTGTAACAGCCCTCGTACAAAATTTCAAGTTTCTACCAGCTGTAGATGGGGAGGTAACAAGCCTCCAAGGACAGTTAGGGATAACTTGGAGCCCAAACCCTTATCAAATAAAGGCTGTGAAAAGGGATATTCAGTGATTGCAGTTTAAACCACGAAAATGTAAAGATGCCACACATACTAAAAATAAGCTGCCTAAAGTTATATCATTTGGAACTGCTTGTAGACATCCCTGAAAATGTGTGAAAAGGGGTACATTATGATAATACAAAAGCACTAGTGAATGAACATCAGTCCTGCAGTATAAGATTATCTCAATAACTTTATCTCATATTTTCACTGGGCATTTTGATTGCTTAGAAGATTTGCCTTATTGATATGTTTTGTCATTTTCGTTTTAGGAAATTTATCTTACATTTAGATACATGTCTAACTTCAAGATTATTTCAGGATGGTCATTGTGTGTTCGAACCATTAAAATGGTCAGACTATACATCTGTTGATTTTCAGTGAGGACTGTTTCTTGTCATTTGATTTGAAACACTAAAATATGTCATAACTTCGTGTATTTTTTTCGGTTATTAATAAGAATGAAAATAATGGTTACCTGCATTAAACAACGAAAATCGCAATTGCACGCTACAGTACACCAAAAAGACTTCAACCGCACCAATCGACGCCGTTATCAGTGTCAGCAGTTGCTAACGCAACTTGTGGGGTTTGCGTAGGTGTATTACCTCTCTTTTTCTTTACTGTTATCTCGTAATTCATTAGCATAGTACTGGCCAATGATTGCTTGACCTCTCTGAAGATATTTCATGATAACAGCCTTGCAGTGATAGAATACTTATTCCAAACCCTTGCCTACTGATATCATCTGTTTGAACGTCTTTGTTGGTTGTGAACCTTAATGTTTCCATCGCTTTCTTTGAACCTTTGACTCTGGGTCGAACTGATGCATCGATCTCTCAATCTCGCATTCTCGGTGACAGTTCTCGTCAACATTTTTCTCAAAATCTCCATAGCTTTCTCACACTTAACAGAGCGCCAGTATTATCACGGGCGTAAAATGGGATTTACATGTCGAGAGATGCCAACTCTGTTTCTGAAGATAAAAGCTTTTCATTGAATTAAGTATTTGTGAAAACTGTGGTAACTGTCGTATTCAGGGCATGGATATCTACAGGATAAACTTAAACATGAAAACGTCAAAGCTGATTGTTAAACTGATTATACTATGTCCTCGGACAAAAAGATCTTTTCGGTCTGTTGAGGACCTTGATAAGCAAGTAATTCATAATGACATAGTTAATGCACACCACGTAAAATAAATACACATCGACATACTAAATACAATTATGAAAAATGCTGTAGGAATTTGTATGTCGTGTTTCACATCTGTAAATCATAATTTTAAGTAGGACACTAACGCCAAACATTATTGGTAAAATGTTGCAGTTTAGCATTAAACAAACCACATATATGCCTAACTAGATTTATTTAATATGACCATTGGTCAACTTATATATGGTAATGCATCAAAATGGTCGTAATTGAAGGATCCTGCAACACGTTGGAATGACAAATTCGAATGCGTGAACAACTGTTGGTCTTCCGTAGCGCACTGACTGATGAAGGTTATAAACAAATATGTCGTATTTGTACATAATGATGATATGAGCGTATAGCATAATGTACCCGTAGGCAAATGTACATTCCAGCATGCCTGGGAGAATATTTATAATAGACATCCGATCCACAGTGCCTGTACTTTTGAACCATTCCGACGATAGCTGGATACAATGTGAGATTGCGTTGTTTTAATGACTCAAGTTCATGTCCTCTATTTTGTTTTTACCGGTTTTCATTGAAAAGTTGAACATGTTTTCAGAAAAAATATTACCATTTGAGTATCAAATGCTAGAATTATTTCTGTTTCTTGTTGATATGATAAGTTCTATGTTATGCAGCAAATTTTAGCGCTTTTCTTTAAACATTTAATACTTTCTTTTTGCTTATTTTTGCCGTTGCATAATCACATATTTCTTTTGATCAGCTTTTTGTTTGTTACTGACTGTGATTTCTCACAGGAAGAAAAATATTATTTCCTTGCTTGGAACTGCACACAGCTTCATAATAACTATATAGTCCGGTCGCAGCTGTAATTTTAAGCTTTTGAAAGAATACATGTATCATTTTACACTTTTTAAACGGGCGCAAAATGAATGGTTAGCAGCAAAAATAGAAAATAATTTGTAAACAATAAACTTTAAATTCATTGTAAACAATAAACTTTTAATTTATAGAACAACTGCTTTCGATTTCATTCATTATAAAATAGCCATTTTCATATAACAGTATTAAATTTTGATATTTATATACATTGCAGATCAATCATTAAAAATGGCACTGATCAAACTGACTGTTGGGATTCTTTTACTAACTGTTGCTTCGGCAGAGGAAGGTAAAAAGTTCCATCAGTTATAAACATATGTTTTATTATGATTTGCAGTTTTACCCACTGAAGTATGTTGTAGTAAAATTAATATAGATTAACGCCTTTTTAAAAAGCTATATATGAAATTACACGCATAATATTTCATACTTTATCAAAGTTCCGTGTCTGCATAATTATGTTGTAAGTCATAGATGACATGTTAGTCAGTTTTTATATTGCATGAAACGTACATTATGTGTAACATGTAAGGTGAGACAGAAATAAATAAATATAGATGTAGAACGTACATGTATTTATTTTAACATTCAAGGGGCCTGTAAGGATGAACTTGGTAACGAGTACGAGAATGGAGAAGATTTTCTCAGTGCCGAGGACGGTTGTAACCGGTGTTTTTGTACAGACGGTGTTATTGGGTGTACACGGATGGCATGTACACCACCTCAAGGTAGGGTATTTAAGGATTGCCTGTTATAAAATAAAAACCTTATTACAGCCTTTATAAGTTTGCTTCTAGAGAAACTTTATACTGTAGTCACCACCTTGACTACTCTGTGATCGCGATTTTTCTCGGTTTAAATACAGTACTTGTAATTTGTAAACTGTATCAAAGACCCTGATATCCATAAGGCAGCTTTTATATTTGATTGGTTTTACACGAAGTAAGAACACTATTTTGCAGGGTCAACGACAGTAATGGCGAAATGTTATGAGCATTGCTTTAGAGCTTGTACTTTACATTAATTAGCTGTCTGAAATAACACATTTTCCTTAGCTTTAATAATTGAACAAGAGCGCAACATCTTTTCTTCATATCTAGTTACTCAAAAAAGCAAAAACCTTACTCACAAGATATAAAACCTTCGTCATAGAATTCAGTCGTTAAACCTAAAAATACAAATGAAAAATCTTTAAGACAGCGTTTTTCTTTCAGTTCTTTTATTCAGTTAAGAGTGAGGCAGCCACCGTAAAGTTAGTTTAATTTTCATGTTTCTTTGTATCGTGGGTAATAGTGACGTGTTCGTTTTTTTTTCTTACTGGACAATGTTGCTGTACTGCAATTGGTTTCCGGCATTGGCCTAATGAAATATATATTTTTATCTTGGACGTAGCCTCTGTAGCCTGTAAGACAATACGATAAAATATCTAAGCACCTATTCTAGATTTCGCAACTTCTAATCCACAGGGTGTGTTCACAATGACATAGAGTACAAAGAAGGAGATAGATTTATGGACGATTGTAACAAATGTAGATGCGGTCATAATGGAGCTGTCAGATGTACCAAAAAGGCTTGTCCACCGAAAGGTACGTGTCATTGTTAAATACATATCGTCGTACAAAAAAGTAATACCTCGTCATTTTTATCGAACATTACCGTGAAGATATGATAAAATAAAAATAAAAAGCTTCATGGTTACGAGTCCCAAGTCTGACCTTCACTTCTACAACAAATTAAATTTACAATGTAGAAATTATTACTGAAATTAATTTATCTTCTCTCATACAGGGTGTATTCATAATGGTATCGAATATAAGGAAGGAGAAAGTTTTAGAAACGATTGTAATAAATGTATATGCGGTAAAAACGGAGCGGCCATGTGTACCAGAAGGGGTTGCCCGCCAAAAGGTACTTGCTTAAGTTTATATTAAGACATTTTACTTTGTGTTTTAATTTCGTTTTACAACGTAAATCTAAGAAAATTTGTATCTATAATATCGTTTACATAATGTCATTCACACTCAGAATAGTTTGCCATATATTCATGCTTGTTACAAAATAAACTAATTACAGGGAAATGTTCGTTGACGTTGTGATACTATGCTGTTTTTCCATCGTAACCTAGCCCACCCCATCTACACTTTTGCATAACACCATTTTAACTTTGCGCATCGTCAATGTTACTTTATGAAAAGAATCTTCGTGGCTGGAACTCTGACAAAATTTATGAATTGATTTTATTATTCAACGAGTAAATCGCTAGATTCTGTACGTTTATGCCTTTATTGTTCATGATTCGAGGAGTTAAAGAAAGGTGTGCAATGAAATAAATTACGAATATCTCTTTTTTTCAGTGTGCGAAAACAATGGGAAAATGTATGGCGCTGGTGAGCAGTACATGGACGCCGATGGTTGCAACCAGTGCACGTGCTTTGGGACTGGTGTTGCAGCTTGTACTTTAAAACTGTGCGTTTAAAATTGGTCCAGATGATCGTGCTCACTTCCATATCTACATACATGTATTTCTATTGATTAATCACGAAAGAAACAATAAATATAATATCCGAAACTGTTGTTTTTTGTTCTATGTACATACGTTTTATGTCTCCAAGCATGTTCTGACTTATACGGAAATAGTTCAAATGCCGTACATACTTTTTTGTGACATTCCTCATACAAAATTTAAAGTTCCTTCCAGTTGCAAATGGGGAAGTGACTGTGACAACGAAAAATGAGGTACGAAGCCTTTGAAATAAATGCCATTGGAAAGGCACATGTATTGATTGCATGGTAACCCTCAAATACGAAAAGTTGTTGTAAAGATGATGAAAACGCTCAAAACACTATAGAACTGCTAAAATTGTTTTGATCAACAAATATTAAAATAATAAGATTATCACCAAGTTAGATAACAACTACATGTATAGTTAAAAAAACATTTCAGAAGTTACCGACCAAATCTGTAAATTTCCCCCTTATTTCTCATATCCTCCTTACGTAACATAAAAAGTGTTAACTCTATGTTTGGAGCATTCATAGCTATTCTATGAGATATCAACTTCTCTTTGATGTGAGGTCTACTTTTCTTCTGATAACCAGAGCAAAAATTCAAAAGAAGGAGATATAATATAGTCAAGTTTGTAAGATCTGTTCAAATTGCCGCTTTTCTTCACATGTTCAACCATCCAAAACCTAAAGCAGGTAGCAAAATATTTTTTTAGGGTAGATTTAAATGATAATATGACACTGAATTATAATGGGTAATTCAATATCCAGACTGTAAAGTATAAGGTGACCCTTTTATCAGTCAATTTTTAATTGAGGGCTACAAGATGTCAGTTCACTGCGTATTTCTAATATGTCAGTGCAAACTTCGTAGACTTAAAATGGTCTTACATCAGCCTTATTCATTATTGAACGATAAGAGCTAGGGTCTAGCACCCGGACTCCTTTGTATCCTATGATTCCATATACCAAATAAGCAAAAATATAGTAAACAAAAAGGACCCTCTTCACAGGGTCCACCTACACTTACCTTTCCAAGGGCACAGCTACCTAGGCGGCAGATTTTACCTAAGCTATTCCCTATATTGGAATACAAAAATAACATCGGTTGGCAAAATAGGAGGGTGGCATCTCCCTTTCTGGCAAATACCCCACTATTCGGCGGAACAGTAGTCTAGTGGTTCACGCGCTTGACTAGAATCCAGGGATCGCAGTTTCGATCCCCTGGTCCTGTACTAACATAACTAATGGTCTTTCGGATGAGACCTAAAAACGATGTCTGATGTATTTGTGCTGTACACCGGGCATGTTAAAGAACCAGTGAGTACCTCTGGAACTGGACGCGTTTTGTAACTTGCACTATCCCCCGGAACCTTAAATGACTATAAGCTTTTCTGGGAAAGTTGCTCATATTGATTATCCGGTACCAACGATAATACTCTAAAATATACTTATTCATCATTCAGTTATCAAATTTCATTGAATATTTATCTTCCTATTGCATTGATTTTCATTCTAGAAAATCATGAATAAATCAATTAATCTAAAGAAAAAAACATAAACTAAGTCTGTATGGTACTAGGAATCTTATTTAATCTAATAAATCCTTATGGTACGGGGGGAAGATTTCTCTTCTCTCCAGAACAAGCTTGATCAAATTAAATTTCAACCTGTTGGTGACAAATTGACTTCACTAGAAGTTTTGAATACAGCTGTATCAAAATGCACCGAGTCCAAGGAGTCTGAAGGCGTAGGTAACACACGTTATGATAAAGAAAGAAACTTCTTCCGAGGCTTTGATCCTTACTTCCAAAACGTACATCAACAATTTTGCAACACTCACAACTGCCCACGATATAAAATGTAAAAAAAGCCCGGAAATTGATTGTGTAAAGTCTGAGGACAGTATTAAAATGTTCAATATGACTTGTGATGAGTGTCAGTATCACCAGCGGAATGCTTCTTTATCTCTTCCTGGAGGAGAGGACTTAGTTTCTCTGCGGCTTACACACGCATACGTTCGCAGTGGAATGTTGTTCCGACAGCTTGAAGGCCAGTTTCTGAGATAGGAATTATTTCCAGACACAAGTTGTGAATCACCTGTGTCAAGAGTGCAACTTGTAGTTGCTATAACAGAACGTGACATTTCATGTAATTCTGCTTGTATAGAGGAACAATCATCTAGGTCTGGAGACACAGTGGACAGTATTACTGATACTCGTCACTCCATCCGCAGAAATTCAAAGTACAATCAAACCTGTGAACAAAGACCACCGTTGGGAAGCTACAAATGTGGTCTTTGTTTATAGGTGGTCTTTATTCACAGGTGTTTCTAATATAGATTGATTGTGAAATGTGATCTCCCTGATGGTCTTTATTCGCAGGGTGGTCTCTATTCGGAGGTGTTCTTTAACACAGGTTTGACTGTACACGGATGTTGTGTGTATTGGGTACGACTCTAACAAGGTACTTCAACATGAAGTGGTAAGATGACACCTGTTCACAGCCACATGAACTCATTGAGACTAAGCGGGTGTATGAGAATTTAGACAGGAAAGGTGTGCCTGTTCGTAGGCATGGGCACGACGGGAATGCCTGCATCAACATGCATGTGCGTTAAAGCAGACCAGACACGGTTGGCCAGGATGGTAATTGGCATGTTTCAGTATCAGTTGAAAAAGTAATGAAGACAATATCATCTGGTGCAAAGTATTTGGTCTATGTAGCTTGTAGACAAAGTTCAACCAGCGGAAACACACATCCAATATGCTATGCAAAACTGTTTGAGGATTGAACTTGTCCATTTTTCAACAATATCCTCAACATTTCTCGGGATATAAGGATCAGTGCATTTTGATGATGTCAGTTATATACTGAGGTGTAACATGGCAATTCTTCATCGGAATGAAAAGGTTGGATCAAACGGCACGATGGATGAACAGAGAATAATATGGCTGGAGACCTTTTTAATAAATTTTAATGCAAAAAACATCCTGAGAATTGTTTTTGTAGGTGTTTCTTGAAAGTGTAAAGTATAACTTACGAACAAAAAAAGCAAATAAAAACTACAAAAAAGCTTTAAAAGGCAACAAGCAACATAAAGTGGCATCAGTCTGTTCATTACCTCATGTCTGTTCTGGTCATTTTACAACACTTCACAAGTTCTCATTCCCTTGACTCTTAACTCTGCTGAGATGAGCTTTGTGTGAGGCACATTTTGGAAAGAAATGTTTTTTGAAGAGAAAGAGGACTTCCAGAGAAATAAAGTCCTTCCCATCTCAACAGAATTTCATAAATATACCAAAACACTGTAGGCCATGATAAGAAGCACCTTCTCGTGGTATGGCCTGAATGCCTGTTTAGTTTATAAAGAATCCTTTATACTGTATTTGTTTCTTTGTAATTTAAAATGCAACCGAATGTAAAAAAGCCAATTCTAAATGTCTTTTTATGTTTTAACTGTAACATCTAAGCACTGATTTCATAACCCAGTTTGAATGGGAAAATACATAGTTAATAGGTAACTGATCAAATTATAATAATTTTATATCATAATTAAATGTCTTTCAATTAATGTAGACCTAAACTCCCTTTTCTACTTTATCTGTACCTTTATGTTAGGGAGTTATACAGTAGCTGATTATAATAAACATAAGGGTTTGCCTTTTATACAGTCGCCGACTTAAAATAAGTGTAACCCTTCATAGATTGGGGACCATGGATTTGCGCCATGCTACCGTTTTTATGTCTCTTTATGTCAGAAAGTTGGTAGTTTCTTGCGGAGGATAGGAGTCTAATACTGGTTCTACCCAGGACGATTATTAGGTATACTCCCCGCCTGTTAAAATGACCAAAATAAAGCATGGTTGGAACGGGCGTGAACTCTTACAACACCAACAATAAAGAGAAGCTAAGTCAATTGATACCCGGTCGGTATGGTCCCTCTTGTTTTAGAAGATTTGATATTAGAAGTATTCTATCATTGTGAAAATACCTTTAGACTTCTACTTATATCTCTGAGAAATTAGAAAACAGGCTACATGGTGATGATACCGAAAAGTACTGGCCTGAGGAATACTTACAGATTAGTCATCAGTGGATGTTTTAATAGTGAACAAGAATTACAACATGAATATATTTTGTCATTTTGTGTGCATGTTTAAGTAATGTCATAGATAATATATTACATGCACGTGCATGTTACATGAGCGTATTGATAATGTAATATATCGTCTAGTGTAAGTTAAAAAATAAAAACAGATCGGTAATTATAACATATAATACAGAAATATTTACAAACATACACCAAGATGGTATGAAAACAGTTAAAATGAGCGTGTGTGAAAACTGTCGAATGCATTGTACATTCAGACATAACCTTTCGGGAAAAAAGACCATTTGAAAATAATAAAGACATTAATTATCTTAAGCAATGTTTTCCAAAAGCCATCTTACTTGTCAGAAGAATATCTAAATAAGAAAAATACAAATGTACACAAAAACATTTTGAGTTTTCTTCTGCGGTGTTATATTTTGTCGTAGTCACAATTTATGACACCTGTTCATCACTTTGATTTCGCCTATGAACAATGACGTTGAAGTCTTTGGGCTTCAATGTCAGACCGTACTTGCTATCAACAACTGGATGTTCACCTGGAGCGGTGGTAAATCTACACTTCTGTACAAGAATCGTAAAGAATAGAAAAAGTTCCATTCTAGCTAGCTGTTCTCCTGGACATTTCCTCTTTCCTGTTCCGTATGGCAAGAAGAAGTTGAGTTTAGCTCGATCTATTTTTGTACTGGAAGTGTCTAGAAATCGGGACGGATTAAATACCTCCGGTTCATCGAAATATTCTGGGTCATGACTTACGGACCATAAATTTATGAAAACTAGTGTCTTGTCTTTAATGAAATACCCGTTTAAGTATGTATCTTTTGTTGTGCTGTGTGGTAGAGCGAAAGGAAATATGCAAGAATGTCTCATCGTTTCTAGGATGGTTGCTTCTGTGTATGGAAGTTCGGATAGGTCACTAACATCCGGAGTATTTTCTGTGCCGTAAGCAGCGATGATTTCTTGGTAAATCTTTTCCTGCCACTCGGGATTTGTTATAAGGTAAAGAATAGACCATTGAAGAGTGCTTGCGATTGTGTCAAAGCCGGCACCTTGAAAACAGAAACAAATCAGATTTTATAAAAACATATAAGATACTAAACAAGCTACTGTTTTTGTACATTCAGCCACAAAACATGATTCAGTAGTTGTTCTTGTTTTATAAGACGTTATTTTTCTCGTAAATCATGGTTGACAATTGGCTACTCTTTCATGACAATTTTAATGCTTGTATCTGCACTAAATTAAGAGGATTGAACTTATGAACTGAAAATCACAAGATAAATCCAAGAAATAACTTGTATGACTATGATCATTTGTTATGACGGAACGAGATCTAATTTAAACAAAAGATTACTCTTCCATGGCATTAAATAAAAAATTTCGAAAACAGTATTTATGGACATAACGTAGCTTTATAATAACACGCAGATCATATGATTGAAAAAAAAGCGAACAAGAAAGTCAAGCAGTAAATATACCAATTAGCTCTTGCAACGTTGTCATTATATGCTCGTCTGTCAGTCCCACAGCAAGTTTCTCCTCCGTACTCGTTTCTTCCGTCGCCTTGATCAGAGCGTCAGTGATATCACGGACGTACGATGGATCGTAGGTGTCCAGATGCTCTTGTTGTTTCTTTAGACACAGGTTGTTCATTGTGTCAAGTATTTGTAGGAATTGTTTGAATGATCTCTTAGTAAAGTGTCTCATCCATGGCATGATGTCCACAGGGTTACCTGTAACATAAAAAAGTCGTTAAAGCTATTGAAAGGGGAAACAGCCAGTATTCAGTATATTTGTTACATGGTACAGGTAGCTCTCGTTCAAACACGTTGAAGAACCCTGACAATAACAAAGCAAAATCCTCAGTAGTCAGAATATCGCCATGAACATGATAATATCTGCGAAATACGGCACCTATTAAGTACATATCGACATACAAATTTGCATAAGGACGATACATTTTTTATCCGTAATCACCGTGTTTCATATACATTTGTATGTATTCATACATTTTGAGCAGGACATGGACGTCATTGTATGTATAACATATGTTACCTAGTTTGTCCTAGAATTAACCATTGACTTATGTAATATTCAGAATGATACTGTCATTTGGTTACACTTTGCAACGTCGCGATGGTCGTGCAACACGTTCAGGTGACACATTCAAATTGTTATTCGGTAATATACTAATGGTACATCAATACATATAACTATATAGACATAGATTAATAGATGTGTACCATGTACTCTAAGGCGAATGTCCAGCTTATATAACAGACAAACATTCACGACGAATTCATTCGGACAGTTCCAGGCTAGTCTACCATGTAAGTTTTTATGTTTTTTCACATTTGGTTTATGTCGGCAATGTTCTTTTTTACGTCAACATGACGGTATTCACTAAGAGGTTAATTACATTTTCTATACTCTTTTTATATATGTTTTTATTAAGCGTCGGAACGACTATTGTTACTTCATGCTCAAAGTCGTCTATTTAATAAGTAATTTGTGTTTTTGAGGGATACTTACTGTTTTGATAAATCAAATCAAAACTGAAATGGTATAAAATAGATTTACCGTAGTAGATGCGCGAAAGAATGCATTTAATTTACAGTAAATTATCAATGTTCACATGGCTCATGATATTTGATGTTAATGTATATATACATGTATACAGATCGATTCAAAATGGAAATGATCAAGACTATTACTGTTGGCATTCTCTTGCTGGCTCTTGCATTGGCAGCTGAAGGTAAACTGTTTTACTAGCATGGTATATCAATTGTATGGAAGCCTTGGAGGGCCACTTTTGAGTTTCGACTTACGGATGTTTTTTTTTTACTTTTGACTTATGACTTTCGACTTTTAACTTATGACAGATACAGAGTTGGCAAAGTTTCCAAAGAGTCATAATGGTGTAAAATTGTGTTTCTTCAATGTAGATGTAGAAACAATAAGTAAAATTATGTCTGTGCGTAGTATTGCAAACTTGTTTGTGTAAATAAATTATCTAAGTTACTTTTGTCTTTGTCATTTATTTTAGTATCATGAGCAGTTACGGGTCGCCAGGAGGCGACCTTGGGAGCCTCCGCAGTGAGCGGCGACGCAGGTTTCCTCATTCTTTTAGCGGGGAGGGAGGGGGTGTGGGGCTTGCCCTCCAGGCGTAAAGCCAACTATCAAGGAACTGAAAAAAAAATTAAAATTTTGCAATTTTTTTGTTGCTATGGTAACATTTTTTTTTTTATGTTTTTATGTATCTATAGGTTAATATCACAACGTATACCGAAGGAAATTAAAGTGCTGTAATATGTATAGCATATTGTTATATTGATGGGTCCTCGGTAGCAAGTTCCTAGTATTACCGAACCTGCCGTGAGGACCGTGTATAGGGTTAGGGTTAGGGTTTATTTTTTCATAAGTCTAGTAATAAGTCAAAGTCAAAGTCAATGTCCAGTCAAAGTCAAAAGTCAAAAGTCAAAAGTCATAAGTCATAAGTCATAAGTCAAAAGTCATAAGTCATAAGTCATAAGTCAAAAGTCAAAAGTCAAAAGTCATAAGTAATAAGTTAAAAGTAATAAGTTAAAAGTCAAAAGTCAAAACAAAAGCCTGTTAAAACATGTTTTTTTTGTTACTACATTGTATTGATAGAAATGATATATTTTTTATATATTTTTAAAAATATATAATTGATTTTATTAAAATCTTTTTAAATAAAAATTGTATTTTATTGAGTGTGGTCGTGTTTAACGGTTCTTATAAAATGCCAAAGAGGCATACATAGAGGATAATTGTTGGTTTCGGTGTAAGATCACTTTATAATTTCACCGAGTGGGCACCAATAGGGATATTTTCACGAGTGGCGCAGCCACGAGTGAAAATAACAACTTTTGGTGTTCACGAGTGAAATTAACGTGATATTACACCGATGCCAACAATTTTTCTGTTTATTTTATGGTTAAAACTCTACTTTTATTGAGTTTGTTTCTATAAAATATCGAAAATCGCGGGAAACGTCATCAGAAAACATAGCGCAAATGACGTCATTTAAACGACGTCATCGTCGCATAGTTTCCAGCATTAATTACGCTCTGTATACTTTTTGACGTAAATGTAGGGTTAACGCACGTTTTTTCGTGTTATAACATCTGCAGAATCCCGAGGGATGGTTGTTGCCCGAGCCCGTTAGGGCGAGGGCACCAACATATCCCGAGGGTTTCTGCAGGTGTTATAATACGAAAAACGTTCGTTAGCGCTTATTCTAGCATAAATAGCAAAAAAATCATAAAAATAACAATGAAACCCTCTTACTGGTACGACGTTCAATAATGCGCGGGACAACGTCCGCGTTGTTTACGTCATACTTATGTCGTCACCAGCGGTTTTTAAGCCCGGCACTGTTGACGCCGTACATGATGCAAGACTTGGGAGACAGGTCAATTGTTTACAATGGCCCTGTACTGCGCATAAATGAAAACGGGTTATAACGGCGCGTGAATCTCCCCGTTAACACACGTTTTTTCTCCTGTTAAAACACCGGCAAAATGGGCAAAAAAAAGCACATTTTATGCTAGAATCCGGGTTTATGATTGCAAAAACAGTGAAAAATAAAAATGGTAATCCACTGTTTCAAAACTGTGGATTATCACTTTTATTTCACTGAGAAAACTCTATATTCACTGGAAAACATAAAATAAAGCAGTTTATTTAATGTTTTCGAGTGAATCATAGAAATTTCTCAGTGAAATAAAAGTGATAATCCACAGTTTTGAAACAGTGGTTACCATTTTTTTTTTCACTGTTTTTGCAATCTTTAACCCGGATTTACGTCAAAAAGTATACAGGCGTAATTAATGCTAGAAACCATGCGACGATGACGTCGTTAAAATGACGTCATTTGCGCTACGTTTTTTGATGACGTTTCCCGCGATTTTCGATATTTTATAGAAACAAACTCAATAAAAGTAGAGTTTTAACCATAAAATAAACGAAAAATTGTTGGTATTGGTGTAATATCACGTTAATTTCACTCGTGAACACCAAAGTTGTTATTTTCACTCGTGGCTGCGCCACTCGTGAAAATATCACTTTTGGTGCCCACTCGGTGAAATTATAACGTGATCTTACACCGAAACCAACAATTATCCTCTATGCTTTTGGGAATGATCGCAGCGAAGCGAAAAAGCGACGTTATATTAACTTATATACCTCGTAGGAGGTATTATAAGAGAAAGAATGATTACAAGAAGAGAAACTATTATCGAAGACACGCGATTCATATGTCAAAGTAAGTAGTCATAAGTCAAAAGTCAAAAGTCGAAAGTCATAACTTAAAAGTCAAAAACACCCGTAAGTCGAAACTCAAAAGTGGCCCTCCAAGGCTTCCATACAATTGTATATGTTTGTTATTCACATTTTTAATAGTATATCATCATTTAGTTGGTTACGCATGATACGCACATTAGTATCATAAACTGGTATTCATAGAGTGGAGTGGATTTTATTTTTTTATACATGTATTTGATTGTCCAAAATACTTAGAATTAGAATGTTATGTTATGTTATGTTATGTTATGTTATGTTATGTTATGTTATGTTATGTTATGTTATGTTATGTTATGATTAGTTTTGCGCATAGAGAAAGCAAACCACAGTAATGGCGAAATGTTATGGTTCCACTGCTCTTTAATTTTTATGTAACTCAATTCAACTTTACAACAGATCGAAAGGAAAGGTTTCTCTTAAAAATATAAAGAGTTGAAACAGGAAGCGACATTTATCTGGCAGAAAAGCAAAATATCAGTAATAAAGGACAAAACACAAATAATAAAATCTTCAACGACACGACACCTTTTTGTATTTCTATTTTTGCGGCATTATCCTAATTGTATTTTGATTATTAACATGTTCGTATAAAGTGGAAAGGTTTTCAATTTCTTCTGAAGTATCTAAATAAGACTGCCACGGTGATGTTTACAGAAATGTCTTTCCTTCTGATTTGCAGGGTGTGTTCATAACGATATCGAGTACAAGGAGGGGGAAACGTATATAGACGATTGTAACGCATGTACATGCGGTAAAAACGGAGCTGCCATGTGCAACCAAATGGGTTGCCCACCGAAAGGTTTCTGATTTTGTATAACATTTTGTCTTCTTAGTTTGTGTTTTTTACGTCTCATAACTTGGGCCCGTGAAACCTTATCTGTTACACTGTCATTGCTTTTTAAAAAGAAGTTTTACTATAAATTTGTTTTAAGTTATGAATTAAACTTATCACAGGATAATGTTCGATGACGTTATACCACGTAACGATAACAATAAGCGATGCATTTTCTAATTGCAACTTCGTAACTTTCTGAAAATCTGAAAATAAACTTTTAAACTATTTTTATTAAGCGCTGAATTCCAAATCATATGCATTTGTATTGGTAATTGTGGAAGCATGATTTGAGATTTCATAAAGGTTCCTTATTGATAAACAACGAATATCTATTATTGTTTGTTCTTTCAGTCTGCGAATACCTAGGGAAAATGTATGGCGTTGGTGAACAGTATATGGACGGAGATGGTTGCAACAGGTGCACGTGCGACGCAACAGGTCATTCAGCGTGTACATATTAATTGTGTGTTTAAAATTGGCCCAGACGACGGTGTTCACTACCTTATCTGCAAATGTCTGCTGATTGGTCAGAAGAATATATTAAATAAAAAAAAAATATCCGAAGCCTTTTTTTCTGTTTTATTCTCATATATCTCCACATATGGTCTGAATTCTTAGCACGGCATTTCACAGAAACATTTGAAGTATATTAATTCAAATGACCGAGATAGTTTTATTAAGCAGTTTCTCTTACATGTAACATATTTCTTTTCACCAATGCCATTCTGTCGTCCATTTGACAACCAAGACTTAGTGAATTACATGTACGTATAAATGACGTTATTACGCCGTAGTGAGCTTAATGAAGTTATGGTATTGAATTCTACAAAAATTAAGGCGCATTTTACTTTAAATGATGCTAGACATATTAGATTAAATCATTCCATATTAGACATATATTTGGTATTTTGCAGTTATAAAACTAAAACACTTCAGATGTTTATGACCTTTGAGTAAGAAAATGATGAATTTGCCGGACAAGACACGGATACTTGACGCGAATTGATACGTTGTTGTTAGCAAACAAATGATCGGTTACTTAAGAAACGATTTTTCATAGTAATTTGTTTATAGATATTGATCATGTCCTGCATTTTAAATGATTAGGTTCCGTTGTTCAGTGGTATCGAAACCCCAGTGGAAGTAAACAAATATTTTCAATTTTACTTTTGCATTAAACAATAAACATCATGATAAAACGTACTCTAGTACATGAAAAGTCTATTATTTTTGTCTAAAACTTCTGGCAAACATCAGTAATAAATATTTCTATGAAATGCATTCAAAGTTCAAGTAAGGTATTTTCCCGTTAACCTGGATCTGCCGAGTTTATTTATATGAGCAATAAGTTAAATAAAAGGTTTAAATACCTGCCCCAGCAAATGCCATGAATTCGTCGTTATTTTTGATCAGCTGTAAGAAGTCTGGATCGTCCCGGCGGTAACGCTTACCGAAACAAAGCGCACATATGATGTTCCCGACGGACAGGTATATCTCATTATGTGGGTTGATCGGATTCCCGTCAGACTTCAACAAATTATGCACGAGAAACTTTGCCTCTGACACAATGGACTCTTCTATTGGGTTGTACTTCTTATTGGCACACAATGCCAAAGCGTTCTGTGCAATCCGGCGGTGCATCTTCCACCTGGCCCCGAAGTCACTGAATCCCATACTGTTGCCATTGGCAATGAACTTGAAAGAATAAAAATCAGGTCTTCCGGCGAATTCGTCGGCCTGTTTGATTAGCGCCTGTCTGACCGTCTTCACGCCGTTCAGAACAATCGTCGGACACGATCCCATTGTTATCTGATACACATCCCCGTATTGCCGACGAAATTCCGTCAAAACCTTGTGCGGCTTGCGTCCTAGTTGCAGGAGATTTCCTAGCACTGGCAATCCAAGCGGCCCCGGTGCAGTTGAAGCAACTTTCTTCTTTCGATTACCGAGAACAAAAAGTCCAAGCACAAAGAAGGCCAGTAAAATTGCCGTTGCATACATTGTATTAGCAGTTCAATTAAATAAACCAGTAAATCTCAGATATTTTTAAGTAACGCTGCAAAACCTTTGGTGAATTAAGGACTTTGGTAGAAGGCCTGCTCTTTTAAAGGTATAAAAGTTATATAAAGTGAACTTTTGCATATTTAATGTGATGGGTTATAAAACAGTCAGACTGACCGGTACAATGACCATGACACTGTCAACAGCCAGACAAACAAACTGCGAAAAAATAGCTCTTTTTCCACGTTTTCTGAAACCTGACTTTTTAAATGTCTGGATGAACAGGGGTTATTATTTGAAAACCAAGGTGTATCAACCACATTTTTATTTACCCACACACACAGTGATCTGACGATATGTTCATTGACTGATACATGTAAATACATATAATGAAAATTAGAGACAATGTTTTGTTTATGATTCTTCTTAAACGCCTTTAGTACATGCAATCATGAAAATATCAACCAGAAAAAAAGGATTTATGGTGTTTCATAGAACACAGGAGCCATGATTCAGGAAAGAAAAATGCTTAAAGTAAAAACAACTTCTGAAGATTGCAGAATCTATTAATAACAAAAACAATATCAAGATAAATTGTAAGTAATATTTTTCTTCTATTTTTATTCACTTCTGTTTGGTATTTCGGGGAAGATGACCTCTCAATTAGTATAAACTAAACTAAGGGGAGATAATTTAGCAATTACATAGGACAGAGTTGTGTTGTGTTGTATAGTCAGCCACCTTTTACTGATTAATATGTCTTAGGAAAGTGACTACTTTAAAATATTGATTGGGAAAGGAAATCTTTAAAGTAAATAACTAAAACGTTCTGTCGGTTCTTGTTGTGGTTGCTGATAAGCACTTCTACCGTTATTACTATCTATCTTTGCTTCAATTTTTAGGGATACAATGTCAAACAATAAAGTTAAAGTGTGACGGAGAGATAGCACAGGTGTATGTCCAGTCTTGGTGCCCATGAAAACCCCAAAAATAACAACAAAAAAAAAAAAACGATTAGAACCACTAATTATAATTCTTAAACGAAAAAAAAAATATGATTTTTTTTTTCTATATGTAAATTGATATTGAAAGGTCTCTATGTTGCCCGTAACGCTATGGGGGTTTGCTAGCACACGCTGTGGAACAAAACCAAAGTACCCAGTGCAGTACCAATGCACGCTTTCTCGCTGCCTTTTTCACATCGGACATTTAGCATTTTGTTGCTTAGTCTACAGCTTTGAAGAACTTACATTTGAAGTCAAACACGCCAATTTTCTAGACACTGGTAAAACATCGTCCACAAGCGCCCATTTTGTTGAAAACGAAAGTAGAAAAACAATATTAGCACTCTATTATGTCAGTTTCTGAAACAATTAGTTTTAAGCAGAAAACCCAGAATGCAAAAAACATTACTTATTTTCCTGTAGCATCACTCATCTTTCCATCGTCGGAACCCACGGTCTATTACGGAATATATTCATAAATGGTATGAATAACCTGGGTACCGAGGATGTCATCTTTCTAGCTTTACGTTTATTGAATGAAATGTTTAAATTTTCATATTGAGGCCCCTGTGTCGCTCGTGCTTGACTTACATTTTATATAAATAGGTGAATGACCAGCCTGAATAAATGAGATAGTTTTAAAGTGAAACATGAGAAGCCTACTTAATGTCCGAGTTTAAAAAGTGAAAAATTAGTGACCTTGTTAATGTCCGAAACATCTGCGTCTATTCTTGTTTAGTAAGTGAACCAGACAGTCGCGTCAGGGGAGGGTGTATAGTGGCAAACCGCTACTGTCATTCAGATATTTCAATATGATAAAGTAAAATGCGTGGGTATTGTAGTGGCATCTCTAGCTATTTCAAGGACAAATCGAATCTGATTCATGAAACACTTTTTTTCCTGTGCACATTTATCTGACAAAATACAATGTACATTTGTACCAGATAAAGGAAGGCATATGAATGCATGTGACATCCTGGAAATGAGAAAGGAATGGGAAATTCATTCTGATGCCGTCTTCCTTTATTACCATGGACAAACCATAGTGGGGTTACCCAGTAAATTTAATGTAAACAGTACATATTGCAGCAACCATCTATAAGTCGCTGTTTGCAAACAGTTCGCCGAAGAATCACAGACGTACATGTACACTTGTTACAGTTATTCACATACCGAACAAAACATGTTCGCCAACACATTTACAGAAAAAAATCTATAACATAACATTCACATTTGAATTAAACACTGACATTTTTTGACCTGATCTGGTTCGTATTTATAAGCAAAAAATATTGTTGTATGTATGTTTGTATGTATGTTTTGTTATAATATGTGGTCACATCAGCTTACTATGAACTGAATGATTTTGGCGAGACGAAAATTTGGCAATTTATGAGCAGACAGACTTATTCGGATTTAATTCGACATGTTCTCTAAAAGTAAATCTATGTGTAAGGAATCTTTTTAAATTAGCGAAGTGGGAAAATCGCAAAAATAGCTAATATTACATTATCGCGAATATTATCCCATTTTCAGTAATATAAATGTTTTGACGTACATATTTATTACCAGCTTACTACAGGTGACTGTTTAACTGAGATGATCATTAATACAGGTTCAACTGTACAAACTGTGCAATTTTAAGTTTTTTAAAACAAGGGCAATAATACCGGCCAGTTGTGCCCTTTAAAAGAACATGACTGGCATATTATTCCCATCGGATTGAGTAACGATATATGCCCGGGTTTCTACAATAACAAAGTAGTATTTTATGCTCAACTAAAAGTACACGTCCTTATTATGCATAGTGTTTAATGGATGTTTTGTCTGATTTTCTATTTTAAAACCTGTTCCAACCGATGGTATACCAAGGTACGTACATGCAAGCAGTTAACATACCCATCCTTCCTTGGAAGAACAAAATGCTCAGGCCGTAAGAAACTGCCAATGCCAATTGTCTCATATCCTGAGACATGGTCGGTATCAGCTAGGGGTCGAACCTATATGACTTCAAGTCAGCGACTCTTACCACTCGGCCACGGAGTCAGTGTTTATGGATAGTTAATTCTATTTCAACATCATCAGTCACAGATCCGTTTACGAAACTATTTTTGCTTGGTGTTTACCTCCACTTTTATTAAATTTACTGTAATTTACTGGCGAGCATATTACCTGTCAAAGACCCGTTCTAGACTCCAATCCTCCGTAAGAAACTGCTGACTTCCTCGCGTACAGAATCAATTCGGTAACGGGCTCGAACTCAAGACCTTCGATAAGTTAAAAGCTAAGTAAACTCAAATCAGACACCATACCACTAGACCACCACAACTGATTTGTAAACAACATGACTGAAGGGACCGAATCTGCTGTCGATTTTCATCCGAGTCGTTACAGAAAGCACAGGATACGCTTGATATTTCCATGTAGGACATATATTCATATGTATGTGCATATGCATAAGCGATATCATTCAGTTTATAAAATTTTAAACATGTATATTTACCTTTGATGATAAGTACACATATAGAATATCAAACTATTAAACTAAACTAAACATATACTATATCGGTATGCCAGTTTATGGTTGAACAAACAGTCACGGTGGATGGTGAACAAATTGCGTACAGAACACTGTTTTGTATAGAAAAGAAAATTATTTGGTGCCTTTTGTATTGCTTTGTTTATGACTCGATTTATGGAACTTTTTGGCGTGAATAATACTCCGACAGTTTTTTTCAGAAACTTTCATTGCATTAAGCTATTATGTGTACAAATCATTTGAAATGTTCCACTGTCCTTCTTGCTGACTTGTATTCACAGTCATTTTTTCGCAAGGTGCTCTTTATTCGGAGTTGGGTTTTGACATGTGCTCGACTATATGTCAACCTCCGGATTTCACAACTTCCAATTCAAACTGAGCAATAGTTTATAAAATGCAGATTGATGTGCATCGTAGTTGCCTTAATATACAGTACTGTTTTATAAACGACAAACTCTTTTTTAAAAATTAACTCAACCATAGTCAATTTATATAGTATACTGAATGTTTGTAATAGGTAACAATGTAGAAAGTGTATTGGCCTAGATGCAGCGGATGAACATGTAGACTATTAGTACTACACAGGGACAACATTTTATGACCAGTAAGTAACTTGTTTATTGTTGTCTTCTACTGCATTGTATTTCTGTCTCTGTACCTGCATCACTTTAAATAAATATCTTATGTTCAACTCATGTAAAATTACATATGCGTTTCGAGTTTACATAAATACAAAAATTTCATTACTATAGTTAAACAAGAGTAAATGAGGGGTTATTTAAGCGTTCTCCTCGGTTGTTATCGTTGAATAACACTATCATAAAAGCACATGTGCGGCTCACTAAACTGTCTTGATCTATACTTCTGAATGGTTTTCTCAAAAAAATTGAAAGTTAACCATAAATTTCAGGTCAGGCAGAGAGTGTTTGAACATGAGTGTAAACATTGCTGTGCTTGGAGCTGGTGTGATAGGATTGTCCACGGCAATCAACGTGCAGCGAGCTATTCCTAATGCACGTGTCACAGTCATTGCTGACAAGTTCTATGAAGATACGACGAGCTACGGAAGTGGTGGAATGTTTATACCTTCCATGTCAGCTTCACCGAACGTTCCTATAGAAGACCTAAGGTAAAATTATAAATTATATTGTTTCATACCTATCTGTACATGTGCATCTATTGAACCATTAAACCAGTGTAGTTTTTATCCATCGTAACACGTACATATAGATTCCATTCGTAGCACGAGTAAATCTTATTTCCTCAAATTATTAAAATGTACACCTTACACGTGCATATTTGACTATGGAACGCCGTCTTGATATAGCAAGAGCAAATTTTAATAATATCTGTGCATAATGTGTGGTTCAGACATCAATTTTTGGACTTCGTTACCATAGATATACTTATTACAATACATTGCAATATTTATTAAACAACGTTCTGGTATTTGGATGCACATTCATACGTAGCGAAAGCCGTAGGACTGATTGGCCAGCTTATAACGGAGCATCAAAATGACTCACCATTGCTTATTATGACAACGCTTTACATATATAATATCGATTCTTACATGACAAAATACCACAAAACAAGAGCTGTCCCTCCCAAGTGACGAATGCCCCCGAAAGAGGTGCCTCACAGTCTGTGTCCTCTCCATGTGCTCAATAAATGTGCTATGTAATTTTAAATCCTTCCATGCATGACAGAGTAATCATGCATACGTATTCCATTACTTTAAACACTAAGTGTGACCTTGACCTTTGAGGTAGGGACTTGGGTCTTGCATGCGACACATCCGCTTGATGTGCTAGACATTAAATTTTGTGCACAGTTATTTTAAAATCCTTCAAAGCATAATAAAGTTATAGTCCGGACACAAATGTATGCTATATACAGGATTCCATACCTATAAACTCTAAGTGTGACCTTGACCTTTGTGGTAGGGATGTGGGTCATGCACGCGACACGTCGTCTTGATGTGCTAGACATTTGTGCCAAATTATTTTAAAATCCTTCAAGGCTGACAAAGTTACAGTCCGGACACGAATGTGTGCATTATGCTTATAAGAGGAATCCATTACCTTCAAACTCTAAGTATGACCTTGACCTTTGAGCTAGGGACGTGGGTCTTGCACGCGACACGTCGTCTTTTATGTGCTAGACATTTGTGCCAAGTTATTTTAAAATCCTTCAATGCATGACAAAGTTACAGTCCGGACACGAATGTGTGCATATATGCTTATATGGAGGAATCCATTACCTTCAAACTCTAGTATGACCTTGACCTTTGAGCTAGGGACGTGGGTCTTGCACGCGACTGTCGTCTTGATGTGCTAGACTGTGTGCCTAGTTATTTTAAAATCCTTCAATGCATGACAAAGTTACAGTCCGGACACGAATGTGTGCTATATAGAGGATTCCAAACCTTAATACCCAAGTGTGACCTTCACCTTTGAGGTAGGGATGTGGGTCTTGCACGCGACACGTCGTCTTGATGTGCTAGACATGTGTGCCAAGTTATTTTAAAATCCTTCAATGCATGACAAAGTTACAGTCCGGACACGAATTTGTAAGGGGGGACGCACGGACGGACGGACAGACGGACGGACGGACAGACGGTCAGACGGACAGACGGACAGACGGTGCGATTTTAATATGCCACCCTTCGGGGGCATAAAAAGAGAAAAAGTTTTTATACGGACATTTTTAACTACGTTAGGGATCATAATTATGACGTCATTTTTGACGATGTGTTGGTCTCTTACCCGGTTCGTCTTTACCGCAGAATGTCTTTGTATAACTGACAAACGAATTATGAAGACATTTTAGAATTATGATTTCTTTTTGAATAGCCTATTTTATTCAGCCCATTTTGACGTCATATACATAGCATAGACAATACTTTGCTACATAGCTTACTATAAAGGCTGATGCCACTCTTATCTACAGGAAGTTTTATTTTTATGTTTCTCTTTTTCATCTAAAATAGGAACTGGGGTCGTGAATCTTGGAATTTTTACCGACAGATCGCACTGAGCCCAAATGCCGGCGAAATTGGGACAATTATCATGAGCGGTTTCAATCTTTTCAACAAAGTTCTTTCTCCACAGGTGAATATAATCATGGTCCTTGTATATTTTGCCAAGTTCCTACTGCACGTTACGGTCATTTTTATAATGTTCTGTTATTCAGTATGATCTGCTTTTATGTACTTGTAACCATGATATTAAAAATAACAGAAGCCTTTAGTTGCTAAAATAAACAACAAAAAATGCCATGGATTAATAGATATTGCGCCATTGATCATATAATGAAAAATGTCAATAACGAAAACAGAACAAGGCTAGAATCGTACCGTGACAATGTCAGACAGTCGGAAAATCGGACTTAGATCGGAAACACTGGATTCGTTAATAAACACCTCAAGACTTGAACATAAACGCATTTTATTTGGCCTATAGGCCTATACGAAAACGAACTGAACTGAACTGATTTTATAAGGTTTAGTATTTTGCCATGTATTGGCGTCTATGTTTAACTTAATCTGTTTAACTATCAGAAAGGAGATTTTAAGTAGGGGATGTCACCTTCCTATTTGCCAAAGATTTGAATTTCATATGCCAAATACAAGGTTATATGAAAACGAAAACAAAAATGCTCTAAATGTATTTTTTTTATAGGATCCACTGTATAAAGAGTTTGTCTTCAGCTGTACAGAAATGTCACAAGACGAACTCAAGGACCATGGATTCCAGCGCTATCGGTTTGTACTTTACAAATTGTTACAAATTTAGAACATTTTTTGTGTGTTTCAACAAAAAGAAACTACAACGTACGTATATTCTTTTACGACTGACTGATATTTTTCATACCTTGATGGTGGAAAGTGATTCTTGTTTAGGGTGAGTTTACTAAGAAGTGAAATATTAGAGAGAATTGGAGTGATCATGGTGGTCAACTGTTCATATACATGTACGTACGCATAAAAGTCTCTCGTATCAATTGAATAATGGTTATGGAGTGAATATCATCATAATTTTTATTTTTTCAAGACTGGCTACCGCGTGACTATCATCATTATCTTTATTTTTGCAGGACTGGTTACCGCGTGACTATCATCTTTATCTTTATTTTTCAGGACTGGTTACCGCGTGACTATCATCCTGATCTTTATTTTTCAGGACTGGTTACCGCGTGACTATCATCATTATCTTTATTTTTCAGGACTGGTTACCGTGTGACTATCATCATTATCTTTATTTTTCAGTACTGGTTACCGCGTGACTATCATCCTGATCTTTATTTTTCAGGACTGGTTACCGCGTGACTATCATCTTTATCTTTATTTTTCAGGACTGGTTACCGCGTGACTATCATCTTTATCTTTATTTTTCAGTACTGGTTACCGCGTGACTATCATCCTGATCTTTATTTTTCAGGACTGGTTACCGCGTGACTATCATCCTGATCTTTATTTTTCAGGACTGGTTACCGCATGACTACTATTATAATCTTTATTTTTCAGGACTGGTTACCGCTTGCCAACCCTTGTAATCTTTATTTTTCAGGACTGGTTACCACATCACTACCCTCGTTATCTTTATTTTTCAGGACTGGTTACCGCGTGACTACTATTATTATCTTTATGAGGAAATATTTGCTTTGGCTTCGGAAAAGGTAAATTATTATCATTTCCTCCTGCATATCATGTCATCGATACTTATTACATATATAGTGTGGTGCTTACCGGATACTAACTCTCACCCTTCTAGCTGCCAATGATGCTGCGCTTGCGATCTCAGCCCGCGATGTTAAATAGTACTATCCAAATGAAAAAGATGAACAACTTTTAGAAATATAGCAGGATAAAAGTCTAAATATTTTAATATATATAAACTGTTTACATCATGCGGCTGCCTGTATGTCTCCCATCTACACTGCGTTTTACTTCGTAAATATTAAAGTTTGATCTATTTTAAATTTATATCACAGATTTGAGGAAAGCGGCGGAAAGTTTGAGAAAAGACGTATAAATAGTATAGAACAGGTAATGATAGTTAAGTAAATAATAATGAAACTAATAATAATAGCAATAATGTCTTCATGTTTGCTAAAATAAATGTGTTGTGAAGACGGTTTAAACACTCTTATTGTACTGAAACGATATTTCATATAAAATGTAAATTAGTCACGAGTTAGAAAAACAGTATCACTTAATTAGAATAAACCAAACTTTATGATCTTTATATTACATAGGAGGTATACAGTTTTTTGTGTATGCTCATTTTTTATGGATCGATACAAATTAAGTCAGCTTGTTTATAATACAGTGGCACAATATGGTAGGTCCATTCAGTCATTCCGTTTCGTGACTTTAATCCGAGTGGCACACATTATGGTCAGTCCTGTCCGTTACTTCAAACCGAATGGCACACATTATGTTCAGTCCGTTTCGTTACTTTAAACCGAGTGGTACACATTATGGTCAGTCCTTTCCTTTATTTCAAACCGAGTGGCACACATTATGGTCAGTCCTTTCGGTTTCTTCAAACTGAGTGGCACATTGTATGGTCAGTCCGTTTTGTTACTTCAAACCGAGTGGCACATATTATGGTCAGTCCTTTCCGTTACTTCAAACAGAGTGGTACACATTATGGTCAGTCCGTTTTGTTACTTCAAACCGAGTGGCACATATTATGGTCAGTCCTTTCCGTTACTTCAAACAGAGTGGTACACATTATGGTCAGTCCTTATGTTACTTCAAACAGAGTGGTACACATTATGGTCAGTCCTTTCGGTTTCTTCAAACTGAGTGGCACATAGTATGGTCAGTCCGTTTTGTTACTTCAAACCGAGTGGCACACATTATGGTCAGTCCTTTCCGTTACTTCAAACAGAATGGTACACATTATGGTCAGTCCTTTCCGTTACTTCAAAAACCGAGTGGCACACATTATGGTCAGTCATTTCGGTTTCTTCAAACTGAGTGGCACATAGTATGGTCAGTCCTTTCGGTTTCTTCAAACCGAGTGGCACACATTATGGTCAGTCCTTTCGGTTTCTTCAAAATGAGTGGCACATAGTATGGTCAGTCCTTTCGGTTTCTTCAAACCGAGTGGCACATAGTATGGTCAGTCCTTTCGGTTTCTTCAAACTGAGTGGCACATAGTATGGTCAGTCCGTTTTGTTACTTCAAACCGAGTGGCACATATTATGGTCAGTCCTTTCCGTTACTTCAAACAGAGTGGTACACATTATGGTCAGTCATTTATTCTTTATACTAACCCAAAATGCTGTACGTAAATGTTTATGAAAAGAATATTTGATATTGATCTGCAGGTTTCGAATCAATACAGTCTAGTAATGAACTGTTGTGGAGCTGGCAGTGGGGCACTGGTTGGTGATACAAGAGCCCAGCCACTACGGGGACATATTGTTAGGGTGCGTTAAGTTTAAAGTAACGAGTTTAATTTAAAAGAAAAAAGTAAAATTTTATGTCAAAATTATCATGCTTTTCTTAAACTTTGGTAAAATATCAAAATTGTAGATAGCTAAATGACGCACTAATTTATCCTTTTTTTGCATTATGCAAATAGTGAAGTCTAATGTACGGTGGCACAGAGGTGACATCCGAAACACTTTATTTATATTGTGGCCACAAGTTAGTAAGTTGTGGCCACAAGTTAGTAAGTTGTGGCCTCAACTTATTAACTTGTGGCCACAACTTATTAACTTGTGGCCACAACTATTAAGTTGAGGCCACAACTTACAACTTGTGGCCACACTTATAAGTTGAGGCCACAACTTACTAACTTGTGGCCACAACTTATTAACTTGTGGCCACAACTTATTAAGTTGAGGCCACAACTACTGACTTGTGGCCACAACTACACTTGTGGCCACACTTATTAAATTGAGGCCACACTAAAACTTGTGGCCACACATTATTGATAGCAGGGGACACGGGGCTAACTCATTCAGGCGGGGATGTTACTTCTACAAACGGTGTTTTCAGTGCTTAGGGCACAGGGCAAAGGGCTGAGGGCTGAGGGCTGAGTTCATGTTAATCAGGGTGTTTTTAAAGATTGGTAGCACTATAAGTAGAACTGTATTGAGTGCAGGGGACAAGGACAGAGTAGTGAAGCGGGGATGATACTTAATCAACAAATCACCAGGGTTGCATTGATACTAGAGGGCACGGGACTGAGAAAATAGAACTGATGACATATGAGAAGGAGGTTGGACCCCAGTGGGGTTCAACCCGAAACCTCCGGTATAAGCGGCAGACTCTTTACCCATCAACACCACTGCGTTTGTTCGTTGTTCTTGGTGATGTATGCAAGGTTAATTCAAGAACTTTGAGGAAACCATCTAGTTACCCCGCATCCCCGTGAAGTTAGCCCCGTGGCACCTAGTTACCCCGCATCCCCGTGAAGTCAGCCCCGTAGCACCTAGTTACACCGCATCCCCGTGAAGTAAGCCCCGCAGCCTTAGTTACCCCGCAGCCCCGCCATGTTATCCCTATGCCACCAAGTCTCAACACGCCTCGTGGCATATGGTTTCCTCAAAGTACCGCTTGAATTAACCTATGCATACATCACCACGGACACGAACAAACGCAGTGGTGTTGATGGGTAAAGATGTCTGCCGCTTATACCGGAGGTTTCGGGTTAGAACCCCACTGGGGTCACAACCGTACCGTACCTTCTCATATGTCATCAGTTCTATTTTCTCAGTCCCGTGCCCTCTAGTATCAATGCACCCTGGTGATTTGTTGATATAAGTATCATCCCCGCTTCACATCTCTGTCCCGTGTCCCCTGCACTCAATACAGTTCTACTTATAGTGCTACCAATCTTTGATAACACCCTGATTAACATGAACTCAGCCCTCAGCCCTGTGCCCTAAGCACTGAAAACACCGTTTGTAGAAGTAACATCCCCGCCTGAATGAGTTGCCCCGTGTCCCCTGCTATCAATAATAAGTTGTGGCCACAAGTTATTGTTGTGGCCTCAATTTAATAAGTTGTGGCCACAAGTATAAGTGAGGCCACACTTATGTTGATGCCACACTTAAACTTGTGGCCACATATTACTTGTGGCCACACTTTTAAGTTGAGGCCACAATAACTTCTATCATAATGTTTTGGTAATCTTCTACTTTTCGAGATTTTCAAGACTTTTATAAAGAACTTTGAACAGGTGTTGAATGAACTGTTTGTTCAGAACAGTTTTTCTATTCCAGGTTCGAGCGCCATGGGTCAAACACTGGTTCCTCACAGACGACAACACATACGTTATTCCTGGGTATACTTTTACAACAAGTTGTATTTATGATCTGATTTTATTGAATTAACTTTTATCTGTACAACTGTACAGTACATTATTTTGTTTTATTGTGTTTATTTATCAAAGCAGGTCCACAACTTTGTCTCTTTTTTATTGTTTATGATCGTGGCCGATCCTTTGACACCTAGCATGTAGATGTTGATGATACAGATGCAGATACAGGGAAATCTGGGTACCAGCCCCTTGCTTTTTCACGTCTTTTCTTAGACGTAAAGGTTGAAAACTGAATCAGTTATGAAGGGCACAACAATTCCTAATAGGAGAATGATTTCAAACTTAGTATGTTGACTGAAAATCAAATCTTAAAAAGAAATATGAAATAAAAATCATAGGTCAACGGTTTTGATTTGAATTATCTGCCCTGAAAATCAGAAAAAATGCAACAAAACGCTATGTTCAAAATCAAAGCGGGTGATCCATGGCCTTTACTTCATATTTCTGTTTCAAACTTGATTCTCAGTCAACATACAAAGTTTTAAGAAATTCTCCCACGAGTGTGGACTTTAAATACCAAGAAGTTTTATACAACGTGACTTACCGAGGATTTGTCAGCCATCTTGCCAAATGGACTGGGTTTTCTAATTACTTAACACATCTACCACAACGTGCTTTGTAATTTATTTAACCCAGTTCTAAATGTCTACAATTTGCCATATTGGATACTGTGTTATTCACATTTTTGCAAATTTTCTGTCACCTCGATCGAATTTAGTGTCAATTTTTATATGGCTGTCTTCATACTGTGTAAAAGGGGTTTCATGAACCTTTACAGTGAAGACCTGGTTGGTCTAGGAACAGTGAAACAAGCTGGAAATGTCAATCTAGATGTGGATCCAAGAGATACCAGAGATATCATAGAGCGATGCGAGAATCTGTGTCCTAACTTGAAGGTACACTGTGAAAAACAACATTCGTCATGTTTATTCACGTGTTTGTTCTTTGATAATACATTGCAGTAGTAATAATCATGATCATTACCATCATCAGCATCGTCATCAGCATCGTCATCAGCATCGTCATCAGCATCATCCTCATTTGCAATTGAAATGATAAATTAAATCTAAGTAATACAATTTAGTAAAACGTTTGAGAACACTAATATTACCGTTTATTGTAGGACATAATGGCGTATGAAGTGAGTGTAGAAACTAATAATGCATGCAATTTGTTCTAGGGGGCAGAAATAGACCATGAGTGGGTGGGACTAAGACCCGGACGAGATAGAATTCGTCTCGAGTCAGAAATATGTAAATTTGGAGACAGGAAAATCCCAGTAAGTATGACCAACTAGCTATTAGTATGATCATGAACCAGCCTATACAACCGTCAAGGCTTGGAATATGAATCGGTAAATGTTACCAAACACACTATAGTGTGTCATAGACAAGTGTTTGTCGGACAAATATCGTTGTAATTCATGCTAGTTTCTTAATTAGTTTGAACAAAAAAAAAGATTTTTATTTGCAGGTAATTCACAACTATGGACACAGTTCGCAAGGTATTGGCTTGTCGTGGGGCACTGCTGTTTACGCAGCTAGAATGGCTGCAAGAATTCTGTCTACCAGTTCCGGATCAAAACTTTAACGGGTTAGATACTGTATGAAATCCAAGCCACACTGAACGTTAGTTGAATTTAATTGATCGTATTAAAGTTCTGCAAAATTACACGTTGTCTGCAAATTTATTAATTCTGAGAACAATCTAAACTCGTCGTGATTTTGTTTTGGTTTTCAAATAGTTATCCAATTTTGTCTCTGTTTCTTCAACCTGCGATGCTGACCACAATCACAATTTACTTTTTTTGTTATAATTTTCCTATTCATTTCAAGTTATAAACGATACTCTAGAGGTATTCGTTGATAGGTTTGGTAGAGTCACACTTCCGGTTATTTCACTCTGTATACTTCCGTTCAGAACATTTGTCTCTTCCTCACGTTCTGGTTCAACTTTAACTACTAGCGCTCCAATAATATCAAACATTTCCCTGCAGTGAAATGTGGCTGATATGTCCAAATTTTTACTTTTAATTGGCATGAGGTTCACAACACCCGTCCATTCACACTGTGCAGGAACATTGCTAAAAACAAAAAAGGCATGTCGTTACTGCAGTTACAGACTTAAATTACATGTACTTTTTACAAATTTTCATTACCTTCCTCTATCCTTCTCCCTTTATCACAGAGATGCTGCGTTCCAACGTGTACTCTGTCCAGATTTTTTGATGATCAGCTTATAGGAATCAACCCGAACCAGCAGTCGTGTTACAAAAGACAACTTCTAGCAGGCATTAACACAGTTATACAAATGAATACTCAGTCTACATTCAGTTTTATATTACATGAAAAACGGCAACAAACTAGAACTTACTCAAACTTTTTGATGAACATCATCGACTCAAGTCCTACTCCTTCCACACTTACAGTACATTTCTTTAATGTCCTATGCAATGGGTTTTTAAAGAATAACTTCAGGGGAAAACTCGACCCTTTGTAGACAGTTTCTTCTACCTATATTCAAAATGAATGTAATAAAATATAATTATAAAATCATGTAAACTTTTATCTTAATTTAAGCATAATGTGTGAGTAAAAGTAGATGTACAAACAAGTCTATGACACAATTTTATAATTAAATTGAATGTATGGCTCTGCAGCTTGGATGACGGCCGCAAGTGCTGGATAAGATCCAGAATTGGATAAGATCCAGAATCGAACCTTAAAAAATCATTTCTGAAGCAATACGTACAACTTCAATTGAGCCAATTGAGCTATTCGTTCACTTGGTAAAAGAAGGGATGCGAAGGTGCTCGCGCAAGCCAGCAACTACCTGTTCTTGAACGCGGAGTGAAAGAGAAAATAAGTCATATTGTTCACAAAATGAATTGCCGTTAGTTCAGTTATGTATCCTTATATAAAAGCTCCTACAAACAAGTGTCCATTACCGGTAAATTATATACCTGCATCTCTAGATGTGGTTTTTGTAGAAGAAATTCATCCACGCAAGCTTCTACTTGATCTGTTTCCTGGACCCTCAAGTAACCTACTTGTCGTAGACAGGTATGCTCAGCTAGTTTCCCGATGTAGTCGCTTTCATATACTCCCAAATTAAGCTGCTCAGCTGAAAAAACATGTCTCTGTTACACACTAGAGTCCACCTTTTGTGAAGCAGTTAGCCAGTTAGCCAAGCAGTCAAAAAGTATTAAAAGCAGGTATAGTATGCTACAACTGTTTTTTGGGACGTGATAGCGAAGTGTGCTGTATACAAGCGGTTGCTTCGCACAGGAATAATACAATAACCTCTACAGCTGCAATAGCAATGACCTCAGTAGAACCGAGGGTCTAGTCATTGTGAGTTCTATACTTGTACAAAACAGTTCAAGCGATAAAATAAAATGATTTTTCAAAAACAAGTACTTCTTGTTAAAACTTACAGAAAATGTGATTTAAAACATGGGCAGCCAGTTTCTTTACTCAGTTTTGCTAGTTGGACTATTTAACTTATTGAATATTGTGAATTGGGTAATTTACGTGTAACGAAAATTTCACAATTTGTGAGCATACATACTTATTTGCGAATTTTAAACCCGAGAAAGGAGAATGATCTAATAGTGAATTTATGAGAAATGAATATTTCGCGAGGTTTATAAATCAGCTAAGTGGGAAATTCGCGAAAATAGATTAATAAATAAATTATCCCAAGTATTACACAATTCACAGTAGTTGTGACTTACTCTCTCCAGGAGGAACTGTTACAGTCCATTGTTTTTGTTTTACTACTTTGTGTCTTTTCCCGTTATAGTGAACACTTTCGCACAGTAACATGACTTGGAGAGTTCTTTCTTCCATGGAGAAACTAGTGATGTTCCCTTTCACATTGAAATCATCACCGATATACTCGTATTCCTTATCATCCAACCGAAACTGAATATCCTGTAGAAATAACAAATGAGCTCAGATGAATGAAAATCAAACCTTACGTTGTAAATATCCATCAACTGGTACAATTGTCTATATGGAAAGTTGTTGTGATAGTGTCCCCATCGTTACTAGTATTTACCTCAACAAAAAAAAAAAGTTAACCCACACTTATTGGAATATTTTTTTAAAAGCCTTAAGGCTGTTCTTTACACATCGGGCTAAAAAGGGACATCACTGTTATAATAGTCCATACAGTTTTTCTCCTTTTTTTTGAATAAACAAATAAAAGGAAATTTAGAATATATTATTAAATATCATCTATATTTTCGCTGATGTTTTCAATAATGCCGAATACAATCTCCCCGGAAATATTTGCTTCACGACGAGAGAATCATTTCAAAGAAGTGAAAGTGTACAATATGTACTCAGCGCCGACATGTGACTGTGGTCAAGTCAGTTAAGATATGATACAATTCAAGAATAAAGACAACGTTGACGTCTTCGGTATACCTTAGCTTTACAATGATGCATAGGTCTTGGTTTCCGCGCTGGCCTCGGCACCACTTCCTTCTCCATCTTTGTACCTGTAACATTGGAGTAACCAAGATAATTCCATTATATCTTGAATTTACGTCCTGGCAAAAATGATTCAGTTTTATATCTATACTTACCCTGATTACATACGAGTTATGCAGATTACAGTTTAGTTGCATTTACGTGCATTTAGATATACTAAAAAGCCTGGTTGGTGAATTGTTCAACGGGTGCCCATGCCTCTCCGACGTGATTTTATCCTTTTAGTTTTAAATTAAAAAATATGCTTTAAATATTTGTCCTTTCTTGTACTTCTGACTGATTTGAATATATAAAGCCTACATTTCTGGTTTCTGGTGTTTATGACGGTTTCATATGACTAGACTTAAAGTTATACATATCTTACAGCAGGTTGTTAAGGTATGCATGGTAGACATATTACTGTAATCCCTACATGTGTTTAACCCTTTCTGTATTATTACCTTTCTTGTATTTATAATCACTTGTGACATCATGTCTGATTCTGCTCATCTCTGCTATGTTGTATTTGTATGTGAGCAATGCAGGGCGACCATCCGGGGTTTTGGAACTGATCGACTGGCCTATTCTATAAAAGCAATGTTTAGTGTGTAAACGACCAGTATAGTATTATACTTTATGATATGAATCTAGTAATCAATCACGAAAAAAACGCCGGCAAATACTTACAGCACGCAGTAACAAGAACAGTTCATTGCTTGCTTTTTGGTATCATGACATTGCAGTATACTTTCAGAACAGCAAACTAATGATTAATTTATAAATCAATTATTATAAAATGTGTTTTAGTTATCATATTCAGTATATTCAGGTTCTCGTTGTTTTAAGCATGTTTATCCATAGACAGTGTATGAACTTACCTTGACTCTTCTACGTTGAAAACCGTCCAGTTACCCATAACGTCAATGTTAAGCCAGTGTAAAACATCAGCGTTCACCTCGGCAAAGATACATCCAACATCGTGCTTTACATCTGTCATTCCGTTCTTGACAGCATGTAGAGGAGCTGGACCACAGCTGTGATTACCTGTTATGTTTAACAGATCAAATTATAAGATAAAAGTATTAAAATATTTGCGATATACAGTTAGACTACTTCTTATAAGGGAAAAGGGAGTATTATAGTACTTTGTGTATGAAGTCATTAAAAGGACATATCCAATATGATACCATTGGGTCTAGATAGGAATTCGCGGATGTCAAACCGGTCTTATCAAATTTATCTGGATTCTTGCTAGTTATGAAGTCAAAATGTTTGTTTCGCAGAGCGTGGTTATAATATATAAATACAGTTGTATGGTCCGCTTACCTCTGGTACTAGATATTTGAGGTGTGGCATCTAGGGCCTGCCAGTCTGATTCGTTACAAGGTTTTGCCACATCCGGACGGCGCATCCATACATCATTCCATACATGGAAATTCCTGAAACCGTACAAAATACAATTTGTCCATATATAGTCGGTGACTTTTAATGGTAAATTGTTAAAAATATATAGCAGCTTTTTAATGAATTGCTGTTTACCTTTGTGCATGTGAGTTTTTAAAATATAAGGTGAAATCAACTGACAATACAAAACAATGTCAGTATCAAGTTTAAATTCTAGAAACATATCAGTTTTAACATTTAAAGGTGTGTGAATCCCGCCGTTTGCTGAACCAAATTGTAAGCCAGTTATTACCAGACTAGATCTTCATTCTCCTCATCAACAATTTCTTCAATGGTACCATCATCTTTGAGTTCATAGTAGAAATCTACAGCTCGCCGTCCGTCTGACCCACGCCCTGAGTTATAATTGGTCACACATCGACAAGGAATACCTATGGCTCTACAAACTGAGAAACATCATAAGTGAATAAAAATTTTGCATTATATCTGGTCAACGTCAAGAATGTTTTGCTCTGAGCAAATGCGTGTATTTAAAAGTCAGTAATATATTAAAAAGGTTAAAAGTTGGTACTTGTAATACAAACGTATATATTAAAAAGGGTATGATATGCCAAGTTTCTTTTGCAAATAATGATAATAAAAGCCCTTTTAACATGATGTAATGAAAAGTCTATACACGTAGAAAAAAATCCGCCCTCAGTTTAAAATAAAATAATAAGCTGTACTTCGAGCATGACCTTTATACAAAACTTACTACTGGTCCTTTTTGAGATACTCAATAAATCGTAAAATCTACAGAAAAAAAAACAACAAACAAAACGAAACAAAACAAACATACTGGTCGCAACCAGTCCTGCGTAGACGAAACATTGGCCATATTTCACAGGTTCAGGACTGTCATCGTCTTTGCTTGCGATAACGTTTTCTATGTATTGTTTAAGTATGGCCACACTTCCGCTCCACGTGCTCGGTGGACGTCCATCCTCGAAGTCATTTGTTGACCATTTACCTTTAAGTATACCTCCATTAGTTCCGTCGGCATTTACCTGTTTGTAAGCAAGTTCAAAGAAGTATTTAAAGTTTAATTTCTCGCTAGCTTCCTTCAGGAACGTAGATTCTACGTTCCCGCTTGCTTGAATATTTGATAAAGACGGATAACACTGGTTATAATGGAGCGCGATGAAATACTGCACAAGTTAGATTTAATAGAAATTAGGCACGAATGGATTAATAACGTAGAACTTTACTTAATATTGCATTAAAGACTAGCTCAAAGGAAATCGGAACCTTAACGCTGTGGACCCTTCACACGTGTGATGGCGGAACTAGCATTCTGACAACATCAGCCGCAAACAATAAGTACATCTTTTGTTGTCTGCCTCCGTGGTCGAGAGGTTTAAAACGCTATATATAGCATCATTGTAACCTCTCATAGATTTAGGGGCATGGGTTCAAGCCTTGCTACCGACCATGTCTTTTTATGTGTGCGAGGAGGATAGGAGTCTAGTACTGGTTCTTCCCAGCAACGATTGTTAGGTAAACTGTCCAATCTATACGGTTGGAAAGGACAATAAAACTTCTACAATAACATTTCCTGTTAGACCCATTGTATTTTGCATATAAACATGATTAGTTGATAAAGGATATTTACTATATTAGATAAGTTTCTCGTGACGATGACTGGGTCCCCCATGGCTTGTGTTGTACGGAAATTAAATGCACGTTTGATGATGTATATACATGCTTCTAGTATGCCACTCTCAAACTGTAAAACAACATAATTCAAATACAAGACAATAGTCATATATATAACAGACCATGCTAAGCTACATATGTACCTGAAATTTAGTATTTACAAAAGGTATGAATATCACAAATTCAAACTGATATGGTCAGAGGTTCGATCCTAGATTAGCCATTTTCAGTTTCGTTTCAATTCTGTCACTAAATAGAGAAGATATGTAACGTCTTTGCTTTAAGAGAATGATCCAAGCGCAGTGGTTTTTAAAGACTAATGTGTAACTTGAAAATTTATATGCAAGAGTCTTGGCAAAACTGCCATTCTAAGATTGGTTACCTGTCCAAATACCCAAGGTTTGACATTCATTCTCTTCCTACATCCTGTAAACATGATGCCGGCGGAATTCATAATGTACTCATCCAGTAGAGGTTCCGCCGGCAGATATACTATATCATCTGAAATAAAAAACATGTATGCTGTCGGTATAATGTTTAGTGTTGTTTTACTTTCATGCAATAACATACATTTGTATCCTTTCCAAAGGGTTTCATAAAAAGTCTTTATCATGATACACAAAATGCCTAACACACAACGTTTGAAATTGAGAATGACTATCTATATATCCATGTTTCCAGTCCATAAATCAAAGTATTTGAAATACTGATGGAAGATCATTATTCTTAACTAACGCAAGGTAAGTAAGATTTGGATGTTTTAAGCGTTTAAAATGCTGTCACCGGTATTATAAATTTTTAGAACTGGCGAACACTTAAACCCATGATTTTAATGGCGGTGCGGTTATCTACCATTCTATGTATTAGATAGGGCAAGCTTTTCCTAACAGGGGAATTTCTAAAAAAAACGTTGTATGTTGACTGAGAACAAATTTTAAAACAGAAATCTAGAATAAAAACTATAGGTCACCTGTCTTGATTTTTGACTATCTGCATTTTGATATGTTATCTGATTTTCAAAGGCAGATAATTCCATAAATTCCATAAGTCCATTAACTTCAAAACTATTTAGAATAAAAGAAACATCTGTACATACTTTTACACCAAGGATTGAAGAGTATATATATTCTGTCCGGATGTTCATAGGTCACAGTGGCAGTGTCCGTCTCTGTCCGTAAAATACTCTGTAACGAAAACTTCCAGTCGGACACGATACAATCCACAGGAGTGAACACCCACAGGTTTGCTTCAATACAGTCCTAGAGAAATATCATGATTAAGTTTGAAAAAAATTAAAAAATGGAAGCAATAGATTTCCTTCTAAAATGTCACGTGGTATTGGTTCCTTCGATTTGTATGATAAATATGCTCGGTAAAATGAGCCGCCGAAACACACCTTTACATTTACCTATGGTCGAAATTTGCATACCTGTGAAATGGCATTTGATATTGGAAATTAGAAACTTGTTTTAGATATAATTTCTTTTTCTTCCTATGCAGTAAAATGTATCAAGTTCAGACTGAATATTACACAAGAAAAGCCATAGTCAATGCAAGGGACAAGTAA